>LNAC01000237.1:958756-976799 GCA_002007465.1 Ailurus styani | reverse complement strand
GCCTGCGGGGCCGGGCGCCGCTTCCCCCGGGCGTGTTCCTCACCGGCGAGTTGAGGCGGCGGGAGGGACGCAGCAGCCTCGCCGGGCTCGGGGCTCGAGGGGCGCGGGCCCCCACGTCCCCGGCGCAGTGGGTGGGAAATTGCAGTGGGTGCCGCTCAGCAGCTGCGGCAGCGGCGCGTGGGGTGGGGAGGGAGCGGGCCCACGAGTTCTTTTATGTAATGGAAGGTGTGGAGACTCCCCTGCTGCCAAGCCTCAGGTCAGAGGCGCCCGCCCTCCCTTGGAGGGGCGCGGAGTCCCGCTGGCCCCACTAGCTTCGCTGCGAGCTTTCGGGAGAGTCTGATCGTCCCAGTAAACGAGGTTCCTGCGGTTTTCCCGCGGCTCCGAATAGCTGTCGCGGTAATCGTAGCCGTGGCAGCTAGAACTTAGTGGCACCTGCTCTTGAGCGCTGGGCGGGGGTGCTCCTCACACAGTCCCGAAAGCCAGAGAGGGCTGGCGGCGGGATTTGAAGCCAGCCCCCCCCCCGCCTCCCCCTGTTGATCTCTGCGCACCCCAGCTCTGCGTGTTTGCGGGGAGCCTGCTCGTCCCGGGCAGTGGGGTGTGTGCTCCGCGAACAGCCAGGTGACTGAGCTGCTTTTGGGTCCGTTTCAGATAGCCATCCGAGCTTGTTTCCTTGGCTTTGTGTTCGGCTGCGGCGTGTTGCTAAGTTTTAGCCAGTCTTCTTGGAATCACTTTGGCTGGTAAGCAGTACTTGGGGAGTAACGGTTTTGAGGCGAGGGGGGGGGAAGATCAGAGGGAAGGAAGTGGTATTTCCTCATCCCTGTGTCTCAACTCTGAGTGGGGGAAGGCTGTTTAGGTTTCTGTAGGGTCTCTAACGTCCACGTAGATTCCTCCGCCTTGGACCCTAAGCTCGTGCCCGCCGGTTGCTTCTGTTGCAGGCAGGAACAGGTCTCCCTGGCACCTTCCCTGTAGGTGCCGTCATCAGTAATGAGACGAGCCCTTCCCAGAAGAGGGGACAGGTCCTCGGTGACAGGAAGGGGCAAGGCTCTGGCCCGTCTTCACAGGCCTTTTCCATCTCTAATTTCTATTAGGTCACATCTAGTGCCTCCCCCACGGCCAGTGTAGGACTTTTCCCTACACTATGATTTCAGGCCCTTGAGCCTTCTAGTCCCTGACCTGGATATGAACCAGTGGCTTCAAGGTAAAGAGCTTTATCTCCTGTTATCAGTACTCTGAGCCATCGAATCCTTCTTTGCTGGAATTATTTATTTTGTTGAATTTTTGTATTCAACATACATCACTGCTTTATTTTGATTACGTCCCACTTTCATATTTTACTGTGTGTAGTGTCATTTTTAAAAGACTGAAGGGCCCATAATGCCTGCCCTACCTATGTTTGTGTGTTTGGTCTATGACATTCCACATGTAGTCCTTCTAAAAGCCCACCTTCTGCAAACCTGAGCAGTCATGTTACATGTGGCTGCCCGCTGTCCACTCAGATAGGTAACAACGGGGTCCCCTCTTAGAATTCAGGGATAGTTTGGCAGACCCAGATTTGTACTTTGAGTTATGGCTGACTTGATTCCCTTGCCCCAACTTACCTCTCTTTTTGTTTTTAAACAGGTATATGTGCTCCTTGTCACTATTCCATTTTTCTGAATACTTAGTCACCGCAGTCAATAATCCCAAAAGTCTCTCCTTGGATTCCTTTCTCCTGAATCACAGTCTGGAGTATACAGTAGCCGCTCTTTCTTCTTGGATAGAGTTCACACTAGAAAATATCTTTTGGCCAGGTCAGTGTGTCCTACTTTCTCCTCCGGAGGGGAAGAGGGTGGTTTCGTGCAGGCCTGAGGGCGGTGACATGGGCTTACCTCTCAGGTATAATCTCCTGGAGTGATTTTCCCCGGATCTTTATCCTCACTAAGCTCTTTATAAAGGACAAGCAGAGCCTGTGAATTCCACTTCTGGATTTTGAATGGAGGACGTGTTGACCGTTTGCCTTAAGCCTTCCATAACATACCACACTATAACATACCAACCTGTGATAGCTGTAATCCTAATTTTACAGTCAGAGATTTGCATCTGTTCATTTTCTGTGACTTGAGACTTACGAAGATTTTATTAGCAAAAACGTCTGCATCTGAAACCTGCTCTCAAATTGAACTTTCCACAGCAAATTAAGTATACTGTATGTGGTTCCTAGGATTCAGTAAAGAGCCAGGGCAGGAAATACTAGATCCTTCTCCGGTTCACTTAGCTGTCCTTGTCCCCAAGGGAAGGAAGGGGGCATGTGGCAGAGGAATGGATGGGGAGTCCATCAGGTCTTTGCCAAAATGCTCTAATTGGGTTGTTGGCACTTTAAACAGATGAACAGCACAACTTAGGGGAATGTGTTTTGCTTATAATTAAACTTTAATGTGATGACAAATGCTAATTGCCCCGTAGCATGTTTCCTAATGTTGCTAGCCTTGGAAAAATAGGTTAACTTGAAGCATCCGCAGAGAGAGCACCACAGTCCCATGTCTTCACTTCCTGTTTGTCACATGTCTCTCCTCCAGAACTGAAGCAGATCACCTGGCTCAGTGCCATGGGGCTGCTGATGGTGGTCTTTGGAGAATGTCTGAGGAAAGCGGCGATGTTCACAGCTGGCTCCAATTTCAACCACGTGGTGCAGAATGAAAAATCAGAAACCCACACTCTGGTGACAAGTGGAGTGTACGCTTGGTTCCGGCATCCTTCCTATGTTGGGTGGTTTTATTGGAGTATTGGAACCCAGGTACAGTATCAGAATTTACAGTGGTTACCTTTAGTTTCTTTTACGTTTTTAAAAATTGACATAACTCACACATCATAAAATTCACCATTTCAAAGTATACAATTCAGTGGATTTCAGTGGATTTATTAGATTGTTGGTCTCTTTTAAATAGGTGCATGTGCCCCTTGTCGTGCTTTGAGTGAGAACGAAATAAAACGCAAAGGAACTGATGTAGTCCTTAACATTTTTTTATGTACCTAAAATCTGGGTGTCCTATACTTGTAAACTCCTGGCAGTTCTAGGTGCTATTACCCCATCTGCTATACCCCTTCCCTGCTTCTTTAACTTGGATCAGGAGCACCCCAGTGGGGTGAGGACAGATGGGGCTTTGAGGAGAGAGAGACTTCTCCTGCTCAAGTGGATTCTGATTTTCATTAGAAGCCGCTGTTGACGAGGCCGAGGTCTGGATTAGACTTAATGTGAGCTGCAGAGGTTTATTCTTTCTCAGGTTGCAGACCAAGCCTTGTTTCCTGCCCATTGCCTCTTAAATATATTCTCTTGGTCCTAGAAAGACTTGGCCAGAGAATGTGACCAGAGCCTAGGACACTCCTCACCTCTTTGGGAAAATCCAGTCTGGGGCCCCCAAGCATTCCATTGGCAATGCATGGTCTGTTGGGGGCTCTCTGGTGACCCCCCAATGGTGTGGAAGGGGGAGGACAGTCCACACAGGACTTATTTTAATACTTGCATTTCTGAAACCTAAGACTGCATCAGCAATTGTATTCCCTGAACAAGTTGACGATAGTTGAATCTAGTCATTTGCTGTAAATGCTGCCTACACACCAAAGTGCTCTAGGACTGAAGGGTTTGCCTTTGGGAACATAGATCTTTTTACACTGTGACCCAGCACACATGCGTGTATATAAACGGAACAGGTCTCTCCCAGGATAGTACTTACTGAGTACAGAATACTCTGTTTCTGGTCTCATTTGTAATGCTGTTTACAATGCACTGAATGGATTTCAGGGCTCAGGAACAGGTTGTAGCCTGCAGTTGGGAAACCCTGCTACAGGGTGTGTCGAGAAGCCACATGGGTGTGTAGCTGTGAGGGCCCAGGCGCCGGGATCACCGGCAGGGCCAGTCCTGGCTTTCCCGTTGGCCACTTGGGCTCCCTGTCCTCACACATTAAATGAGCATAGCAGTACCACCTTAAGAGGTTTGCTGTGGGGCTTATTGGTTGGAAAGAGCTTAGCTTGGGCTTGAAATACAGTTAAGTACCCTGTAAGCAGTGATGGGAATAAGAAGTTGAGAGCATGTGCCTGACTTTCTGGGTGGAAGTCGCCCCCTTGGGGAGGACTCATGTCCGTCAGAGTGGGCAGGGGTGGACGGGTGGGTCTCTCACACAGCACAGAGGTTCCTGAGAGCTGGGAGATGTTCTTGGCCCGGAGGGGTTGTTTGGCAGTGGCTCAGAGGGGAACACATTCTCAAAGTGGGAAAAGCACGTGAGTAAGGAGGTGACAGGCGGTCCAAGTGGATGCATCCCAGGGGAAGGGGGCTGGAGGAGGCGACCAAGGCACAGCTTTTCTGGGTTTGGGTGGGGTTTGAAGAAGGCAATCTCACAGTAGCACTGTATGTGGTACAGGGTTAGGCCGTGGGGGCGAGGAGGAGGGGATGAGGCAGCTGCGAGGGGAGTGTGTGAGTGTGGATCAGGAAGGTGCAGGCTGGGAGCTCCACGGGAACTCACACCTGGGGTGGGATCAGGAGCTGCTGTCACCTGCCCTGAGGATTGAAATCCAAAAAGTTGATCTTGTGGGGGTTTTTTAATTTTTATTTATTTGTCAGAACACGCGAATGAGCACAAGCAGGGGGAGCACAAGCAGAAGGAGAGGGAGAAGCAGGCTCCCTGCTGAGCAGGGAGGCCAATATGGGACTCAGTCCCCGGACCCTGGGATCGTGACCCGAGCCAAAGGCAGACGCTTCACCAACTGAGCCACCCAGGTGTCCCATGAAAAGCTGATCTTTTAATTTTTAGATTTCTCTCACATAAGAGGAACAACCAAAAAGTGTCTGGGAAAAAACTACAGTAATGAGTGTTTGTTTAGCTCTAATGTGAAAGTAGCGGTAAGGTTTCAGTGAATGGCCTCAGTTCTCAAAGACTCTTATGGTATTTTGAGAGTCTCGTGGGCCGTTGGCAGGAAGTCCTCTGTGGATATTCAGGAGAAGCAGGTGCTGCTGAAGTTCTTGGTGTCAGGACACTGACCCTGATCAACTTCATGTCCCCCGCCAGGTGATGCTGTGTAATCCCGTCTGTGGCATTGGTTATGCTCTGACAGTGTGGCGATTCTTCCGAGATCGAACAGAAGAAGAGGAGATCTCGTTAATTCACTTTTTTGGAGAGGAGTACCTGGAGTATAAGAAGCGGGTGCCCACAGGTCTGCCTTTTATAAAAGGGGTCAAGGTGGAACTATAACACAGCAGGATCGGGCCAGGCTGGGCCCAGGGGCCTCGCACTGCACATGGCCCCGGCCACGGCGGCCTCCCGTCAGCCACTCTGCAGAATGGATTTTCTGAACCATTTTATATGTCACCAATTACTCTTCTGGAATATCACTCAAGACCAATGGTCAGAAGAGGGCCTTAGGACCAAAGGACCCCACACCCTAGAGCAATCTGTTCTTGGGCTGAATCAAGGTAGGACCCAGATCAAAGATGGACAAGGAGCACATAACAGCAATATTTGACGACCCCCTAGAAGGGCCCTGGTGAGAGCCCAGGCCACGCGCCATCCCCCACAAGGCATTTAGTGTAACCAAGACCCCTCGGGAGCGGTGGACTCGCTCATTACTGAGTCAGCCTTCTTTGGCAGGAAGGGGTACGTGGGCCACAGTGCTTAGTGTTAGAAATACATTCAGAATCCTTAACCGAAAAACACAAACAGCACAGCTTCAACCTCCTTATTTCTGTGCTTAAGTGCATGAACATCTATATGGTTTTCAAGATAATTCTTTATAAGGCACTTTGGCTCTTAATATATTTAATCGTATTTGCATATCTATTTTTTATAAATAGCACTATAAATTTCAAAGGGGACTCGGTGTTTATAGCCCCAACTTTTATTTGGCAGAAAGGCAGCACGGACACCTCCAGACGACTTGGCTGAGTGGCTTTGTGTTAACAAGGGCATCCCAAGCCAGGGAGACTGTGGGCCCCTGTGGCTTTCCCTGGGGTCCTGGCTCCTGCTCTTCTCCCGAGAGGGGGCTGTTGTCAGTGACAGGCATGTCGAAGATGTGTCATTTTTCCTTTATCCAAGAAATGCTTACTGAACACCCACTCTGTGTAAGGCATTGTTAACCATTGGGAAGGACTACTCTCCGTTTATTTGGGAAATTTTAGTCTTATCGCATCATAGCTTATTATTTTTGTGTTTCCATTGAAATCTATTAACTACTGATTTCTATGTTCTGTTCTCAAAATTCCACCAACTCTAATGCCATTGCAGACTGTTCAAGCATATATAGCTACACAATATAAGCAAGTCAGCTCACAGAAGTCTTAAATAGAGCAAATGATCCCAACTGAGATTTAGTCAGTATTTTTGTTTTTCAAGTTTGGGGAGAGTGGTTGGCTTTGACTCCATCAGCTTTAAGACCCTGGTTTAATTCTGGACAAGAGAGGGCCTTGGTCTCAGCACGAAATCCTTCCTGCAGTTGGCGGTGGCTGCTACGGAAGGCCGAGAGCTGCCCGGCTGCCCCGCCGCGTCCAGCGGCTTCGAGGAGCCACTTAACCTTTCCGTGCCTAGACTCCCCATCTGTAGAATGGGGTCAATACCACCTACCTCATAGGGGTGTTGTGAAAACTTAGAAGAACAACGTCAGACGTTTCTGATCCTTAGATAAGACAGATGGCATAAATGGAATCTGCACCGTGCGAGATTGCACAGACGCGGACCCTGGTCAGCCGGACCAGACGCTGGAATTGTGTGTTCAGAAGAGCATGTTACCAACTCAGAAGTAGTACTGACTTCTAGATTCCATGGCCTAATTAATTTTTTCGTTATTATATATACCAAAGAGGTTTACGGGTTTGTTGATTCCTGGGATGACACTCTTCTGGTGTGAGTGGACCCTACCATTGGCCCTCGAGAGGGCCTTGCAGCCAGGCCAGCCAAGGCCGGTGCTGGAGCTCTCAGCAGCCGGTCCCTCTGGCACGAACACTCCCCAGTGGGACGTTGACATGCACTTACTCTGGGAACTTGAGTTGAATCAGTTCTGGCTTGTTCTCCAGACCATGCTTAGCAAAGTGAACTCCACTCAATCGTGATTGCAGACTGGAGGAGGGTGTGGCTGGGGTTTCGGCAGCCATCCCCAGCTTCTTGAGGGAAAGTTCTGTGCTGCATCTAGCAGGATTGGAGCCAGCTTTCATTCCCCTGGGGTGGGGGTGGGGGGCTGTGAAGTTGTCTTTAATAGATGAGAACAGCTCATGACGGCTCCTGGCTCTGTGGACAGAGAGTCTGAGGGTGTTGGCATCTGGTGATCTCCACTTTGTCCACCTGCTGGAGCTCACGAAGCCCACCTTCCTGCCAGGCCCTTGAGCTCAGAAGGTAGGCCTAGTGTTTTGAAGTAAGATGCTGCTGTTACACCACCTGGGCTTTAAAAAGCAATGCCATGGGTGGGAGTAGGGAGACACCCCCACCCCAGCCTGTACACCCAGGGCAGAAGTCAGCAGTTACTTGGGGAGAAAAAATGAACTACTTAGGGGAAGATTTGGCAAGTGATTGACTTTCATCTAGTACGACATTTTCAGATTATTTTTAACTTTATAAATTTAGCAGCGACAGTGTACATGGCAGAGAATCAGGTTAATGAAGTACAGGCTTTTTGGGTATTCCCAAAAGCTATTTGGGCGAAGGCCACGTCACCAGTTCTCTCAAATTAAGAAACTGTCAAGAGATGACTGACTTTTTCCATTGTGGGTTTTAAAGTGGAGATTCTTAAATGGAGAAAAGGCAATGCATGGAACAAAGCTACGTTGAAGCAGCATGAAATGAAACAGTCTATAAGGATTTGCAGGCTGTGGCTGAGAAGAGCAGTTTACAGAAAAGAGGTAGTGAGTAGCACGGGCCTGGCTGAAAGCGAAAGGCGGCATACCCCACTGTCCATCATCTGTAGGAACTGCTTCTTGAGCCTAAAGACTAAACTCTATTAATCCCTTCCATTTACTTAACACTCGGAGTGATTGGCATGATGGGGAGATGTCCCTAAATCGTACCCGTGTTAATAGCTTAGGCTCAGGAGGGTCGGCCGTAGCTCAAGCTCGTGCTGGGAGCAGTCCCTCCATCACAGGTACAGCAGACGCCGTCCCTTCTCTGCACTTTCTTACTGCCTTAGATAGTTGTGATCTCCCACCGCATCTTGCTTCCCTGGTGACTTGATGAGGTTGGTGGGAGAGGCTTGCCCTCTGTGCCCTGCTGTGAGAGCTTGGCGCCTCGCCCTGGGCTTGGAGCGCGGGCCGGCGGGGGTGGTCCCAAGCGCTTGCTCTAGAGGAAGCCGTCCCGTAGCTCGGAGAGTAATTTAATGGAGTAATTATTCTACTCTTCTTTTTACATGCAGAAATGTTTATTTAAATATTTTAAATTGGATTTTCTTTCACAGATACTGAATATTCTTTTCAATTCTTAAATAAAACTGTACTTGATTTCACTAAGAACCATGGCGTGGTTGTGTGGGATGTCATCACGTCACCTCTGACTAAGAAATGTCCAGGACCTCCAGCATAAAACCAGATGCCTTTTGCCCACTCGATTCAATTCTGAACTCTGACCTCTGCCCCGTTCGTTACGATGAGTTCCTGCTGCACCATAGGCCCACGGGGGGTTATGAGGTTCTGGAACGAGCGCATCTGTGCCCCTGAACAGCAGGGCCAGAGGCGCTGGACACCGACGTGATGTCGTCATGTGCTCAGTGCTGGTCTCCCCAGCACGTGGAAGCCATTCACTGTTGGTAACCACTGAACAAGCTGAATGTCTGCTTAAAATGTGACTGTGGACATTTTACCTCCAAAAGGAGATTTTTAGGTCATCCAGGTTAATTTTCCTTCTTAAGCATTTGTGAAATTCCACCCGAGAGAAAGGGCACCACGCAGGAGTGGAAATGACTGGAGAAAAGTCTCTTCTGGCTTGTCCTTGACTATCAATAGAAGGGGAACACGGGAGAGTGACCGTCATGTGGAAAAGCAGGGAAAAGCTGTGGAGAATTGTCGTGACCACCTCCCGCCACACACGCCACCAGCCGCTTTTCCTTTGCTCCGAGAGCTCAGTCCTTGTGTGAAAGGAGAAAACCGTGGTGATGGTCGTGAGTCCGTGTTCAGGGTACTGGGCGCAACTTACCAGCGAGGGGGCAGCAGGGACTGTGGCTCAGGGACACTGAATTCGCTTGAGGTGGGGCAGGTGCTGCTCAGTGCTGGAGTCCTGTGATCTCAGGTTCGGGCTGGTGCATGCACACGGGGGTGCCAGCCTGGCCCTCAGATACCTGGGAGGGGCCCGAGCAGCCAGGGGCTTTGCCACGTGGCCCGGGATGCCGTCCCCAGTCTCCCGAGGAGGACCAAGACTTTGTGCGGTGCGGACACAGGGAAGAGTGAAGCTTAGCTCAGGCCAAAGAATCCAAAATGACCTGTCAGTTTCTGGGTTTTTCTGCTGTTTAGTCACTACCCTTTGTTTCGTGACGGGAACAGCCTTTTCTTAAATATCCCAGTCTTGATGTGCGGGCTATAAAAGGCCCACCGTCCGGACCAGTCCCATTTGCTAAGTCGGGTGCTCCCTTCATGTGGGGACTTCACCTCCGTTCTTCTGTCTGGGTCTAGGAGGATCTTTACTCTCCAGTGGAGGCTCTTCTGTGAGACTGGTCAGAGTCCGGCCGTTCCCTCTGGGTTCTGAGGTTTTCTCTCTTCTCTGTGACACTGGATCATTCCTAAAGGAACAGTTGATGTGAGTTCTACTCGCCACCCCATGCCAGCACTAACATCCACTGGGGCCGAGGCTTTTGGAACGACAAGCCTTTCTGGGAGCACCCGTGGGTGCACCAGAACTGGATCATCTCCTAAAGGATTCTCACTGTTAATGATTTTTAGTTGCTCAAACAGCCAACAGTTCAGGTCTTCTCAGAGCCTCGTGGTGACGACAGGTCCAAGCGGACACTCCCCTGGAGCATCTGTGCTGAACGTGGTGTCAGGGAGGCTGAGACTTTTCTGGTCTGTCACAGTGGCAGACTGCTCCGTGCCCTCCAAGCCTGGCCCGCTCGGATTTTCTGTCACCCCGTTCTCTGCCCCGTGGCGAGCTCACTTAATGGAGCAAAATACTGAAAGATCGGCCTGTGACAGTGACGTATCTGTTCCTGCACATTCTTTTTCTCCTCCGGCAAGTATTTTGGCAAACACTGTGTCTCCAGTGAACAGTGATGCTCTCCCATGGAGGAATGATCCTCAGTCACTTTTTCTCATTTCAGAGAATCCGAGTCACTTGATGCAAGTGCGTCCAAGCCAATCTGCAGTGCTTGCAGCCCTCGGCGGTGTGAGCAGTGCAGGCAGCAACCATGGCCATCTATAATTCTAGAACCCGGGCCACGTCTGTCCTCTGTGAATTCTCTGGCCCTGTGTTTTACGAACAGACCCCGCCGAGCCCATAGAGCTGGTCGGCAGCAAGCTGGGCCAGATGGGGAAGAAAACCCGGGGCCTGTCTCTGGGCCCCCTGTTCGTTTCTGAGATTGAATCACTTGCCACTTGGGCTGGGAAGCCTTGCCTTACCTGGCCTGAGTCTCACCATTGGCGCTGTCATCGTGCGTGTCCTGTGGGTGCTCCGACTGTTTGTCCGCGGGCGCCTGCAGCCTGTGTGAGAGACGCAGTTCGTGGGCAGCTTGGAGGCAGCAGAGCCGGCCACGGCCTGTCCTTCAGCTCTCTGGACAGAACCAAGCTGAGTGAGACACTCAAGGGCCTGCCCAGGGTTTTGGTCCTCAGATATTGACCGAGGCCTGGGGCTGCTCTCAGGACAGCTGGTTGTGGTCAGGAAGACATGCTGAGGTTGGGAAGAAGGCACTGCAGGGCCAGGCGGCGGGGGATGGCGGGAGCGGAGACTCGTGTGGGGAGGCTCTCTGGGACAGTCTGAAGCCAGAACATTCCAGGCAGAGGCTGGGAAGGGGGAACCGGTCTGACTTTTCTGGGGGACTGAAAGGCCATTGTGATTGGAGTGTGGTGAGGGGCTAGTGTGGTTGGAAGGGGACAAGGAGGGTCCCCAAAGGGCTGTCAGGCCCCAGAGTGCTGGGAACTCTAGGCCTTAAGAAGACCGCTGGCTGTGGGACACCCTAGAGGAGCCAGAGAGGGTCGGTGATGGTGGCTTGGCCTGGGGTGGCCGTGGAGACAACCGTGGGCTGAGATGGTCACGTCAGCAGGACTCGGGGACTGGTTGGAAATGGGGCGAGGAAAGGCAAGGAATCAGAAGGCGCCTGGCCTCACTTGGGCATCTGGGTGCTGTGATGCCCCTCACTGGGGTGGGGGAGGGGTGGGGGGTTATGGAGGCCTGCCATTGGGGGATCCGAGGCACCTGGGATGTGTCCAAGTGGAGACCCCCAGGAAGGGGCAGTTGGAGAGGGGTCTGGAGCTCAGGAGGGCCTGTGCTGCGGAGGCCTTGGAGGTTGTCGTGTCACAGAGGGATTTTAAAGTTGGGACCGGATGAAGCCCCTTAAGCACAGGGTGTGGGAATGGGAGGGGCCTTCGGACTGGGCCCTGGGGAAAGCTGACGCGTGGGCACCGAGTGGCAGAGTGGCCAGTCTAAGAAGGGACAGCCTGAGCAGCAGGAGGGAAACGCGGGCGGGCTGTGTCAGAAGCAGGAGAGGGGAGTGGTGAGGATGGCCGGGAGCACTACTGAGACCAGGGGCTGCAGCCAGCGGCCGCTGAGGACAGCCGGCCGTAGGAGGCTGGTGGGTGGGGTTGGGGGCAGTGGAAGAGGGGAGGCGGCAGAGGCAGCAACACCGGGCTCCTGGAAAATGGAAGGGACAGAGGCGGCCTCCCCCCTCCCCCCAAACCTCCAGGAGCTGGGCTCTGGCCTGAGCTCCTTTCCCTTCGCCAAAACTGACCACAGAGGCCATTTCCCCACAGAGCCAGGCAGCCAGGAACACGTGACTTAAAGCTAGTTTCTCACCAAAGCAGAGCACCCAGAAGGAAATGTGCACAAATTGTAAGAATGAGCTGGGTACGCGTGCGCAGCCTGAACACGTTGGGTAGGCAGCGCCCAGAATGTCACCTCTGTCCAGAGGCCCCCCCAGGGATCATCACCATCCCAACTGCTAATGCCAGAGGCTACGTGTGTCTGGTTCTGAGGTTTTATAAGTGGAACTGCACGGTATGTGGAGTAAACGACTTTGAAGGAGGAGGCCGTGCGGCTAGTCCTGGGTAGACCTGATGCCACCAGGACTTGTGCAGAGCTGTGCCAAGTCTAGCCTCTCTGCACCTGTGTCAGAAGGCTCACTTGAAGGGTGGCTTGGCAGTTCTGGGTGAACATATAATTGCACACGCTTTAATTTTCCTTCTTCCCCAAACTCGCTAAAACTCTCGTAAAGGGGCCAAAACAATAGGGGAAGAAACTTCTCCAGGTCGAGAACAGAAAAGGATAACACCAACATTTTTGAAGCTGGAGGGCACGTGGTCAGGGGTTAACGACCTCACCCGGCGTGAGAAACCCAAGCCCAGAGTGGACAGCGGGACAAGCCGAGGCCCGAGTCCGTTCACACCACAGAGTCCTCGGGGGCCCAGCAACTGGCAGCCCCTTCGCCTCTGCAACAGGGAGGATGGAACAGAAGGAGGGAGGGGGGTGAACCGTCAAGAGCCTCACTGCAGAGCAGCTGCCCCTCCCACACCCCACCAAAGGGTTCGTCTCTGGGAGGGGACCACACAGGTGAGAACCGTGTGCCTCCAAATGCTTTACGTGGCGGCCTTCAGGAAGGAGACGGGAAAACAGAAAAAAGCCCTTTCTAGTCTGATCCCCTGCACTGCAGTGCCACCCACACGCTCTGGGCATCTAGTGCACCCCTGCCCCCCAGCTCCTACTAGGAGCACGTGCTCAAATATGACACGAGAGAAGCCTTTAACATCGAAGGTGGAAACCTAAACAAACAAACTTGGAGGAAACAGACTTAAGGGAGAAAGAAACACCAAACACCTATCAGCCTCAGAGGAGTAAGAGGCCATGTCCGTAAAACAACAGAAGGCTGTGGAAAAAAAGTCTAGGGTATAAAACAAGAGCTCTTGGAAACGGAAAACAATGAAATTTTTAAATGAGCTCGTGGAAATCTTCAAAAATGAAGAATCCAGTACAAGGGTTGGAAGAAAAAGGACATCTCACAGAAACTACAGCAGAGAGACAGAGATTGAAGAAAATACTGAGAAGGCAAATCAGAGGGCCAGCCCAGAAAAGCCAATATCCATTAATAGGGATTCCAGAAAGAGAAAAAGTGAAATCAACTCACTGGTTCAAAAAGATGTGTGTCAAAACTGAAGGACATGAACTTCCAGACTGAGAGGTCTGGGTCTTTTCTAATGGATGGAAGTAGACCCTCACCAGTAAGAAGTTTCAGAATCCTGGGACCAGAGAAAATTCCATAAACTTCTAAAGAGAATAAGTAGGTCTTGTCACAAGGATTAAGAATCAGAATGCCCTCAACCTTCTCAAAGAGAGCCTGGGAAGTTAAAAAATAATACAGCAATACTGTCAAAGGAGAATCAATTCCAATCTAGAATTTCAATCTAGAATCTGATACCCAGCAAAACTATCAGTTAAGTGTGAAGGGAGAATAAAGACATTTCAGACAGGTGTTGTCCAAAATATAGATAGACCTCCCGTGCACCCTTGTTCAAAGGTCTATGGTGGGGGGGTGGACTCCACCAAACCACAAAAGAGGAAACGTGGGATACAGGAAACAGATCAAAGGCAGGGGTGAGGCAAATGGCAGTCCCCAAGAGGGTGATAGAGGAAGAGCTCAGGCTGACTGACTGCTGTGCTCCAGACCTGTAGGGCATACAGCCCACCCGGGGGCCAGGTGACTCAAGAGACAGGCACATCGAGGACCTGCCACCAACATTCCTCTGCTGCTGTAACACCTTTTGATGCCCAAGTACAGTGCTGAGAGCCTAGCCTTGTCTAGACTTGGCTTAAGCACGTAGTGAGGAAGCTGTGCTCTCTCCTTCCGTGTCCTGCTGCCCGGATCTGCTGAGGGCCCTCATTCCACCCCCAAGAAGTATCTTTTGCTTTGACCTACTCCTGAGGGCTAGAGGTGGGCGATTTTGTGCCTAGAAGCAGAAATTCGAAGCAGCCCACTCATTCTGTGTTTTTGGAGCTGTCCAGAATCTGGTCTGCCCCGATGCCCTGAGTGAACCCTCATAACCTGACCCACTGACTTCCTGAAAAGAGCTCTTCTGAATGTGTGGCACCTTTCCCACGAACATTCTTAAGAGTCTTGGCTCTCCTGTGAACACCCCTTGGTCTCACCTGGGCTCCAGCCGCTCCTTCACCTTGGCAATGGAGCGGATGTAGGGCGTGATCTGCTTGGTGATGGTGGTCAGGTAGGCATTCTCCTGCTTCAGCTGGCGAAGGTCATGGAGCTGGGCTGTGGGAGCCAAGGCCAGAGCACTGGGTCTTGGTGGCTTCAGGTTCTTACTGTCAAGCTTCATACCATCTAAATATCCCAACTACTTCAGCGATTGCCTCTAAAGGGCAATGTAAGACTTGTGAAGGCATTCTGCTTACTGAATCTGGACCTCACGTGTATCATTTGGGGGCATTAGCAATTGTGGGGCAAAGTCAAGGGCTACAGGGAAGAGCGTGGGAGTCTGTATCTGGTTAGTGGGTAGCTGATTTCCTGCCCCTGCCAGCACGTGGGTTAGCTCCAGGAAAGGGATGCACCCAGCAGCAGTTGGCTGTGACCTTCATAAATCTCCTGCTCATTTGCCACCCGCTGGTAGGATTCCTCCCAAATCTGAAAGAGAAAGTGAGTTGGACGTTGCATACGGCCATGAGTTGGAATTTCCACTGGTGGCATCCTGTCCTCTAGCTACTCAGGGCCATAGGGCACACCCCACCCCCCCACCCCACCCCCGCTAGTTCACGTGGTTCCAGGTGGCAAAGACCTCAGTTCCAGAGCCTGCCACATGAGGGCCTCATGATGGACCAGGCCAAGGTCCTTTTTCTCTTCCCTTCCCATCCTGGGGTAGCCCGTGTATAAGCTGACAGGCCGGACTGCAGGGAAGTTAGGTGCCTGGGAGGGGGATCACTACCTTCTGGAAGATTGCTCTCATCCCCTCCAGGGAAGCGTACTCCGAGGCAATCTGTGTGTCCACCTGCAGGGCTTTGTGCAGGATGTCTCCCATGATCTCCGCTTTGATGAGCGAGTGGTGTTTGGTGAGGTCCCGGTGCAGCTCCTGGACCTGGTCCTTCAGGTTCTGCATCTCTGCCTGCAGGCGCTGTGCAGGGAGACCCAGTGAGCGCCTGCACGGCTGTGTTCACTGCAGGGCCCAGGAGGCCAGGTCTAGATTTGGCTGCTGCGCTTTGGTGAGAGGAAGGGGTGGGGCCCTTCCCAGCCCCCAGGTCCCTGGCCCCGCTCACCCTGTAGGAGTCCTCGTAGTGGCGGCAGTGCTCTGTGAACGGCGTGTCCTCTCCCTCTGCCAGCAGGACCTTGGTGCTGATGGACCGGTGCAGCGTGGGCTTTTGAACCAGCGACCCCAACATCTTTCCCACTGGGGAAGGGCAGCTGGGCCCGATGAGCACCTTGGGGCCTGAGCCCGCCGCTAGCCTGAGGCGAGAGCCAGTGTGAATGCAGAGGGGGCGGTGAGTGGGAGGGGCTTCCCCTTCTCCGGGGGCTCTCACCCTCTCTCGGGACTGCACGCCAGACCCACCTGGGGCTCTGAAAAAGCCTGGGCGAGCCCCACCCAGGACCGAGGACATCAGCACGGTCTTTTTAAAACTCCCCATGGAAGTGTCAGCGTACAGACAAGAGTCCCCCCGTCAGGACGTGTCAGGGCTGGTCCGGAGTAAACTTTGTTCACTCACCCGTGGGACTTTGGACATTTGGCCTGGTGCCCAGTGTCCCCGGCGTGGGGCCCTGGGGTCCCTGGCACATCCTTCCAGCTCGGGCTTTTCTCCTAACTCCTCCTGTGTCACTGGCTCTCCAGACTAAGGCCTGGAAGTCAGGCCGTTAGCCCAAGCTGCCCCTCCCCTTCAGTCCCTGTGCGCCCCGTCCTGGGTGAGCCCCCGTTACCTTGTGCCACCCCCCACCCCCGTCCCCGCGGCAGAGAGGGCACCCCAGCTGCTCACGTGCTGCTGCTGCCCCCAGCACCTGTCGGCCGGCGCAGGCCCAGCAGCAGCAGCGGCTCCAGGCAGCGCGCAAACTCGGCGCGGTGGTCACTGGTGATCTGGGGGCAGGAATGGGTGGCGAGGTGGCCTTTGTACCCGCCGGTCCCACCCCCCAGCCCAGCCTGCTCCGCCATGCACCTTGCTGTTCTGCGCTGGCCGGAGGTGCTGGGGACGTGTGACGATGGCCTGCAGCCTCTCCATCAGCTCCTGCGGCCCGGAGGAGGGTGTCAGGCCCCGGGGCGGGGTGGGGGTGGGGGTGGGGCCGTGAGAAGGCAAGGCCGGCTTTGGCGTTTTACCTGCTGTGCACTGGGGGCTCCAGCCCTTCCCTGGGTCTGTCCCAGAACCCCCACACCACCCCAGCCCCCAAGTCCACAGGAAAGTTGGGGGGGCTGGACTCAGTAGACATCTACACTTGGGGGGAGTGGAGGCTCATGCTCCCTTCCAGGCTTCGCTGTCCTTTTAAAAGGGACCCAACTAAACGGTTTGCAGATGATGGTGTGGAGGAGGGGAAGGTAAGCCCAGAGAGCCCCGGCCCAGCTGCCCAGGGACGAGCTGCCAAGCCCTGAGGTGGCAGTCAGGTGTGCAGGGTGGGCTGCTGGTGGGGAGGGGCGAGACCGCTCAGGAGCTGGGGACTCACATAGCCCAGGTCCAGGAACTCAGCCTTATTGGCCAAGCTGAGGAAGGAAGAGCAGATGGCCAGGTGAACCTGTGGGAGGGACCCTACTCAGTAGCTGGCCAGGGGAGGGAGGCCTTTGGGCTGCGCTGCCCAGCCCTGACCCCCCAGCGCCCCTACCTGCAGGGTGGGCAGTAGAGTGCCCAGGTGGGAGAGCTGCTCCTTGAAGGCCTAGTCCTTCTCTTCGTATTGGCTGGGGGAGGGGCCGGCAGCCTCATCTCCGCGGGGGGCTGCTCACCCCCACCTAGCGGGGACCTCAGAAGCCGGAAGTTCCATCTCCCCGCCACCTTCGTGCACCCTTCCCTGCCAGCACTTCCTGCACCCGGGGCCACCCTACCCTCCTCGCCCAGGGGTCCAGCTCCCCAGGGTAGGGCAGGGGCTGCCCAAGTCCAGGCAGTGAGCCCAAGGGGCAGGGGGTGGAGACCCCACCACCACTCACCTCTGCACAGCCTGCAGCAACAGCGTTTTCCTCTCTGCCAATTTGTCCTGGGAGGGACAGCCTGCTTCCGACTGGGCCTGCTCAGCCTGCCGACCCACCCCGGCACTCACCCACTCCCGGGTCCCGGCCACGCGGTTGGTGAGACTGGCTGCATCTCCAGCCTCCTGGCCCTTCCTTCCCGCACTCAGCGGCCTGGGAGCCCGGGGGACCTCCTGGGGGCCGCCTTCCCTCCCCAGCCCTGGGGGCTAGCACCAGCCTGGGGCTGGGCCCCTCCCGGCCGCGTGACTAAGGAACTCCTGGAAGCGGCTCCGTGCGTGCTGCCCCGCTCAGGAGCGGGAGGTGGGGTGTTGCGAGTCCCGGTTGGTCCCGGCTGCCGAGGCTGCTCAGCCCGGGGCCGCCGGCCCCCACCACCCCTCACCTGCATGCTGCCGAAGAGGGCATGGATGGCGGCCTCCTCCTCCGCCGCGCTGCGCCGCACCTCCTCCAGCATCGCCTGCAGCAGCGCGATGGCCTCCCGGGCGGCCGTCTGCAGGGCCTTCACGGCCTGGGAACGGGGCGGCCTCAGCCCTGCAGGCGGGCTCAGCCCCGGCCCCCGGCGCGCCGGCCCCCGCGCTCACCAGCACCGCCTGCTCCAGCCGCTCGCAGCCCTGCACGTAGGCCGACTCGAGGTCCACGCAGTGCGCCCGGCTCTCCCTGCGGGGAGCCCGCGGATGAGCCCCGCTCCCGGCCGCCCCCCAGCCCCCACCCCTCCCGCTCGCTCTACCCACCCCTGCATGTCCCGGAAGCAGC
>LNAC01000237.1:936038-951042 GCA_002007465.1 Ailurus styani | reverse complement strand
TGGGCGGCGGAGGCCGCGGCCTGGGGCGCGAGAGGAGCCCCGGAGCTCTCGGAGGCCGCGGCTCGGGCTCGGGCCTCCCCGGCTACGGCCAGCGGGGAGCTGGAGCGG
Organism: Ailurus styani; assembly: GCA_002007465.1. Classification (NCBI taxonomy): domain Eukaryota; kingdom Metazoa; phylum Chordata; class Mammalia; order Carnivora; family Ailuridae; genus Ailurus; species Ailurus styani. The sequence goes on along the minus strand of LNAC01000237.1, from coordinate 950,934 downwards.
CCGGGCTGCGGCCTGGGCCGCTGAGGGCCCCGGGGAGCCCGGCCGGCGCGAGGCATCCAGGGTCGGGGCCTGGTTACCTGGGCGGAGGGCGGGGAGGAGGTGGGGGACCTGTCCCCCTTGAGAGCCGCGCATCCGGAAATCCGACGGCTCGGGGACCCGGGGGCAGGCGGCCTGGCCGGCTTGTTTTCAGAGAGAGGCTCGGGTTTGAGGATGCGCGCAGCGTCCGTCCGTGGGGGAGGTCAGATCCTCGGGGCGCACCTGTACGGACCCTGTTTGGTCTAGGGCCAGGCCCAACCCCAGTCAGTTCCAGCGGGCGGGCACCGGGCCGGGTGGCGCCCTCGTGTCACTCCACCTGCAGCTCGTCGTCCTCGCAGGTTGCGTCGAGCAAGCCGTATTCCTGCCCCCCTTCTCCGGTGGGACAGCCTGGTTAACATTTTCGGTTCACCTGACTCTTTTTGCCTGAGCGGGTTTTTGATGCTTGTGCATTTGTATGCCTTTGGTTTAAAACCTTGGCGGAGGGTTTGGAGCCCATCGTGGGCCGGTGTTTATTGGCTGATGATGCATGTCCCGGGCTAGATCTTAAAGCAACCCTTTTGATTGTTACTAGGAAGAGACGTCTTGAAAAGAGGTCAGTGATGTTTGCAGGAGCTACATGTTTGGAAAGTTGACCCAGTCAAGTTTTAGATGAAATCTGTTAGGAAGGGAGACAAGATGTGTTCTTGGCAAAGTCTTTTTAGATTCTGTAGGGCTTTTTAGAGTGGAAGCATAGGTGAGTAGGTAAGGTTGTACACATGTTGGAGTTTGCCGAGGGAGAAGACTAATCGAAGCTTTGTGAGAGTAAAGGAACTGGGTCCTTGTGGGATGTGGTCAGACTGATGGTTTAAATCAAAACCCCAGCAGTTGATGGTTGTGGTGTTGTAATTAGAACTTAAGTTTTAGCCTTATCTTCTCCCAGCTGGGACAGATGTGTTGCTAGGATGAGTGGTTCCCGTTTGCGGTTTTTGAGAAGGTAGGTGGGATAGGATTAAGGGAGAACAGTTTAACTGGATCAGGACCCTCGTCTGGAGAGTTAGGACAAGTATTCATTTCAGACTAAAATTGAGGTTTGCAAGGCATTTGCCTGCCTGCCCTAATCCTGGAATAAAGTGGGTGATATTTCTTAAAACTTCATTTTGGAAGTTTTATGGGAAATAAAAGGGAATATTCCTTTTACTGTGGTTTGTAAGATCATAGACCTTCGTGCGCATAGAGATTTGGGGAGGCTAGAAAGTGTAAATGGGTCAAGAGTGCTAGAATGATGTGCCTTTCGAAAGGGCATGAGGCCCGGTCCCAAAGCTTGTGGAGTAGCATCTTGGGTATTGCCCTTGGACACTCTTGGGCAGAGCACAGAGTGTCTGGGCAAGTCTCTTGGGTGGCTACCCTGCAAGGGAGCGCAGGTTTTGCATTTGTATGAGCTTTTCCATTTCAGGCATTTTTGGTGGTGTTAACTTTTGTGGTTGGGGGAGGGGAAACTGGTTGTGCCTTCATCTCTTTATCATTTGTGTACCTTAGAAAAAGCTTGTGGCGAAGGGGGGCAAAAAAAAGAAGCAAGTTCTGAAGTTTACCCTTGATTGCACCCATCCGGTAGAAGATGGAATCATGGATGCTGCCAATTTTGTAAGTGACACTCTTTTTTTTTTTAAAGATTTTATTTATTTATTTGACACAGAGCGAGAGAGAGATTACAAGTAGGCAGAGAGGCAGGCAGAGAGACAGGGAGAGGAGGAAGCAGGCTCCCCGCTGAGCAGAGAGCCCGATGCGGGCCTGGATCCCAGGACGCTGAGATCATGACCTGAGCCGAAAGCAGAGGCTTTAACCCACTGAGCCACCCAGGCACCCGTGTAAGTGAACTCTTTTTTTTTTTTTTTTTTTAAAGATTTTATTTATTTGACGCAGAGAGAGAGATCAGATCACAAGTAGGCAGAGAGGCAGGCAGAGAGAGAGGAGGAAGCAGGCTCCCCGCCGAGCAGAGAGCCCGATGCGGGCCTCGATCCCAGGACCCTGAGATCATGACCTGAGCCGAAAGCAGAGGCTTTAACCCACTGAGCCACCCAGGCGCCCGTAAGTGAACTCTTGATGCCACTCAGGACAGTGATGAACCTTCTGGGATGTTGCTGAGAAAACCTGCTGGAGCACATTTCCAGTCTCAGGGTCTCAGGCTCGTAGGCGGCCCTGCAGTTCTGGCTCCGTGCACAACCTTGGAACTTGGGCTGGTTACTTGTTTCTAAGTCTAGCTTTCTCTCGTGTGTCAATGGTGAGGAGTAAATATCAGCGCTCGAGAACCACCTGTTTCTTCTCCGTCTTTCCTTTTGTTTCCAAAAATGATTTTACTCACACGTTCCTAGGAAGCCGCAAACTCTACTAGACCCAGTGCCCACTTCACACTTTGGTGTGTATAAGCATAAGCATCGGGTCCTGATCCACACGGTAGAAGGATTGCCTCCCCTGGGCCTGACTGCTGGACGGAGTGCAGCATTTCTTCAAGCTGCCCATTTTGTTAGGCATCAGAGCTGCAGTGTTTATGTTAAAATATCCTGCTTGCTGACTTGTAGTTGGAGCTTGTTTTTTCCACACCCTGCTTGGTACTGATACCTAGCCCCTATATTTGGGCTCATTCCCCAAAATTCTTCTATTTCAGTTATATGTAGAAAAATTAACTTCATGGCCACATTTTTGACTCTGCAGGGTGGTTTTGGCCGTTGACTCTTGTTCTGTTCAGTAGCCATGCCTGGGGGTTCAGACTTCTTGTGTAGAGCCTCCTGACTCTGCATTTGCTCCTCCTTGCCAAGATGATAGCATTACAATAATAATTTTTTTTTTTTTTTTTTTTTTTTAGATTTTTTATTTATTTTTATTTGACAGAGAGAGATTACAAGTAGGCAGAGAGGCAGGCAGAGAGAGAGGAGAGAGGAGGAAGCAGGCTCCCCGCTGAGCAGGGAGCCCGATGCGGGCCTCGATCCCAGGACCCTGAGATCACGACCTGAGCCGAAGGCAGAGGCCCCAACCCACTGAGCCACCCAGGCGCCCTACAATAATAATTTCAGGTGAAAAAACCTAACTCCGCCTGTGGCCACCGATTCCATTGAATGGAATTCCAGTAACCTCGTGCGTGTCCCTGTCCCGCAGGAAGTCCTGGAATTGGCTCTGTAGTCTCTTCTCTGTGCAGTGATTTTGTACTTTTCTCTGGGGTCTCTTTTCCCTCCTTTTTTTTTTAAAGATTTTATTTATTTATTTCACAGCGGGAGAGAGATCACAAGGAGGCAGAGAGGCAGGCAGACAGAGAGAGAGGGGGAAGCAGGCTCCCTGCCAAGCAGAGAGCCCGATGCGGGCCTCGATTCCAGGACCCTGAGATCATGACCTGGGCCGAAAGCAGAGGCTTTAACCCACTGAGCCACCCAGGCGCCCTCTCTTTTCCCTCCTAACCTTTGTGGCTTTTTCTAGTTTGTGTCTGTGACAGCCCTGCCCTGGTGTCCTTTCCCTCTCCCTTCTCTTCACTCACCTGTGACTGTTTTTCCTTTTAGAAGTTTCTGTAGGATAAAAAACTTGAGTCATTTATGAGTCTCAGATGCAAAAGTCAGGATTTCTGACCTAGTTACTCTGTCCTATGCTCAGTTAACATACGGTGTGTTGGAAGATTTTTTAAATTTTATTTAAAAAATTTTTTTTAAAGATTTATTTTTTGAAGATTTAATGTATCTCAGACAGAGTACAGGCCGGGGGTAGGGGGCGACAGGCAGACTCCACACTGAGCCTGGAGCCCCAGGAGCCCCATGTCAGGCTCTTTCCGAAGACCCTGAGATCATGACCTGAGCAGAAACCAAGAATTGGATGCTCAAGTGACTGCGCCACCCAGGCACCCGTATTTATTCTTTTCCTGAGAGCTTGTTGGGGGCGGGGGTGCAGAAGGAAAGAGCAAATCCTCAAGCCAGTTCCCTGCTGAGTGCAGAGCCCAACTTGGAGCTGGATCTCATGACCCTAAGATCATGACCGGAGCTGAAATCAAGAGTCAAATTCTTACCTGACTGAGTTACACAGGCGCCCCAGTGTACTGGAGTTTTTAAATAGAGGATTGTAGGGGTTTGGGGCTGAGAGGGATTTCATATCATTGCAAGAGCAAGAGAATCAAACATTCCTTTTATTTTTATCTTACTTGTTACTTTTTTTTTAAAGAAGTAGGCTCCTATGCCCAGTGTGGGGCTCGAACCCACAAATCCTGAGACCATGAGTTGCATGCTCCACCAGCTGAGGGAGCCCGGCGCCCTAGAGTCCTCCTTTTTGACAGAGACCCCTGAAGTCCATGCAGGTGCATAACCTGTCCAGTCTTCCGTGGGGGACCAGTGTCTCTGGGCTCCTGGGCTGCTGCCCTCATGCTGTGCATGCACAGGGTCCCTGAGCTGGTGAGGAGTTGGGGTCTCTGTATGTTTTGCTCCTTGTATCAGGTTGAAGACTCCCTCCCTCTGATGGTACAAGGAACAGTGCTTGATGCTTCTCGGGTTCAGAAGCTGTAGGTACTTTTTAACAGTTTGGTCCTGGGTCTCCTGTCTTGTCTTACCTTTGGCTTCTCAGTCAGGCCTTTTGTGTAGAGGCACATTTGACCTTGTGTGGATGCCATCAGGTGTGTTCATGCTAGGATGTTTTCATGTTACACAGAGATAAAGTCAGATAGTGTCATTTTCAAATTGTTCTTAAATTTCAGGCCTCGTATTACTAGCTGAGGATTTGCTGTAATTTTTTTTAAAAAGACTGAACACGTTAAGCGTCTGCCTTCAGCTCAGGTCATGATCGCAGAGTCCTGGGATCGAGCCCCACATCGGGCTCCCTGCTCAGTTGGAAGCCTGCTTCTCCCTCTCCTACTCCCCCTGCTTGTCTCTCTCTGTCAAATAAATAAATAAAAATCGTTTTTCTTTTTAAAGATTTTATTTATTTATTTATTTGATAGAGAGATTACAAGCAGGCAGAGAGAGGAAGAAGCAGGCTCCCTGCCGAGCAGAGAGCCTGATGCGGGCCTAGATCCCAGGACCCTGGTACCATGACCCGAGCCGAAGGCAGAGGCATTAACCCACTGAGCCACCCAGGTGCCCAATAAATAAAAATCTTTAAAAAGACTGAACATTTGAAAAACAACTCTGTGTTCAGTGGTAGTGGTAAAAAAAACTGGGGCGCGTGGATGGCTCAGTTGTTATGTGTCTGCCTTTGGCTTGGGTCATGATCCCAGAGTCCTGGGATCAAGCCCTGCCTGGGACTCCCTGCTCTTTGGGAAGCCTGCTTCTCCCTCTCCCACTCCCCCTGCTTGTGTTCCTGCTCTCGCTATGTCTCCCTCTGTCAAAAAAAAAAAAGGTATAAAAATCTATGATAGTTTAATGAGTGGGTGGAGCTGTCACTTCACTAATTGATCAATTTGACGATTTCCGCAGGAGCAGTTTCTTCAAGAGAGAATCAAAGTGAATGGAAAAGCTGGAAATCTCGGTGGAGGGGTGGTAACAATTGAGAGGAGCAAAAGCAAGATAACTGTAACGTCTGAGGTGCCTTTTTCCAAAAGGTATGGGACAGGTGTGACCTGCGGGCATCCTAGCACTGAGTCCTGCCCCCACCCCATAGGAATACTGCTGCCCCAGAGCCTTTGGTGTTTTGCTAGTTGTTAATTCCTAGGATGGGGCCCAGTGCAAGGAGGCAATGAATGAATGAATGAATGTTAGTATGGGGGTTAAAAGCATTTCATTTTTGATAATTTTAAAAAATTCTGTTTTTCACAGGGGAAGGTATTTCAGGCAGCAGGGAGCTCAGACTTGATTAGACAGTATTAAAAAGGAGACTATTTCTTCCTTTGGCTCTAGATCACACTGGGGAGCTTTCATTTTTATTTTCTCGAAGTGCAGTTGTATTAGTGTTGTGTTAGTTTCAGGTGTGCAGCCTAGACACCGGTTCTCTAAATTATTCAGTGTTCACCGTGGTAAGTGTGTTTTCATTTTTAGTTCTACTTACTTTCCCTGTAAGTGCTGGTCTCAGTTGGGTGAGGACTCCCTTGAGATCTCAGTTTCGACTGAAGGCCTGCTTTTAATTCTTGTGGGCCCACTTTCTTTCTAAGTCGGAGACCCCAGTTCACTCAGGCTGCGGTCTTCCGCAGTGGTTATGAGGAATCGGACCTGTTTATACCTGGCTCCTGGCCCAGAGCCAGCGTGTTCTTAGGAACTTTCAATCAGACTGAATCAAGTAGTGGGAAATTTGAAGGTGTATTAGGACAGATTGAGTATAGTTCAGCCTTTGCTTTTAGCTTTAATTATTATCAGTCAAAAAGTGACTACCTGTTTGGGCTCTAGTTCTTGTATTTGTGCAGAAGGAGAGCCGATGCCCCGAGAGACCGGTGCACCCATGGGGTCTCCAGGGCGCGGAAAGCCTACATACAGCTCTCTGGGCTTTCGAGAGCTCACGGGAGAGTTGCTGTGATCTTCTGTGATCTGTTTCCACGCTTACCAGCCTGGCGTGAAAATGGCTTCTAATGCCCCGTACTTCCGTCTTCGCGGGTGCTTGTTCGTCCCCAGTGCAGGGGGACTGGGGCCTTTGTTGTCTTCACGGCTTTCCGCTCTCAGTCATGATGATTTGACTGTCTCGTAGCATTCTAGGTGTTCCTGCTCTGGGTCCTCTCCTTGTCTCCAGACTTCTGTAGCTTTTTCCCTCGTTTCCCAACCTTCTAGCCTGAAAAAGTTTAAACCGCCTGAAATTAACCACCTTACCTGGATACTGTATGATAGAAACAATAAATGACAGAAAAGAGTATTTTTTAGATGAAATGACCAAATTGATTTATTTTTACGTAGGGAAAAGAGGATAGAATTGAACTGAGATCTTCACATCTTTGTGAAGATTGCTTTGTTGACAAGTAACACTGTTGAACAGTATTCATTTCTTGGAGATGGTGAATCTGTTGGTTTATTAATATTTGCGTCCTTGCTAATAGGCCAGTTTGCCTGTGCATCTCCTTTAGCCCCCATTTAATGGTTGGAAGAGATGGTAAGTATCAGGAGTCTCATTTCATAGAGGAAGAAACTGAGGTTTGGAAAGGTTAATTTGCCCAGCAGTGAGTTGGCCTTTTTTTTTTTTTTTAAAGATTTTATTTATTTATTTGACAGAGAGAGAGAGAGATCACAAGTAGGCAGAGAGGCAGGCAGAGGGAGAGGAGGAAGCAGGCTCCCCGCTGAGCAGAGAGCCCGATGCGGGGCTCGATCCCAGGACCCTGAGATCATGACCTGAGCCGAAGGCAGAGGCTTTAACCCACTGAGCCACCCAGGCGCCCGTGAGTTGGCTTGCTGTTCTGTTCCCTCACCCCCTCATGGGTTTGAGAAGATGCCCCAGGACCTCAAGAGTAAACAAGTAAGAGAAGAAACAATATCGCAGGCTTTGTGTGGGGCTGTTGAGCGCAGTTGCTGCCTTTATACAAACAGCGAGTTTTCTAGGCAGTTTGCTGTGGTGACTGCTCAGCTGTCTCCCAGGCCATAGCAGCCAGCTGAAGACTGCCAGCCCTGACTCGCAGCGCTGGAGCCAGGGCAGGGCGGGCTGGCGTCCTTCCCCCAGGATCTGGGTAGTGAGCATCCCATCGTAGAAGTGAGTGTACACAGCAGCCCTGAGAAACAATCCTGATCGTCTGAACAACCGCGAAAGGAGTTTCGAATCCATGAGGTGTGATGTATGGGAAAGACTTGGAGCTCAGAAGCCAGGGAGTCCTCAATAAGAAGAGAGGTACTAAGGCGGCGCGCTTCCTTGTTAAGTCACTACCACGATGTCTGTCTCCAGTGCTCACTCAAAAGTGCTTTAGAGGTGTGCTGCTGTGTTTGATGGACAACTGTTACAAATACTTCTCTGTTCTCAGTTTTATTGCCGGTTTAGATGAAACGTGGCGGATACATTTGGCGTCATCTTTGCTGTTTTTGTATAGTGGGAAAACACCCTGAATCCTAAGGATTCGAATGCGTGGGTTTCATAAAAGGTGCAGTGTTTGAGAATGCTGGGAGGCCCTGTGCTGGAGTTCTCAAGTGTTCTTTCTCTGCAGGTATTTGAAATATCTCACCAAAAAATATTTGAAGAAGAATAACCTCCGTGACTGGTTGCGCGTAGTCGCTAACAGCAAGGAGAGTTACGAGTTACGTTACTTCCAGATTAACCAAGATGAGGAAGAGGAGGAAGATGAGGATTAAAAGTCATTTATCTGGAATATTTTGTAATATTCTTAAATAAAATTTAGGAAAGTAAATGGTGGTTTTCCTTGTATCTCTGCAGTGTGGATCGAACAGAAAATTGGAGATCATAGTAAAAGCTTCAGCTGGGCTGCCAGTCACTTAATTGTTATTAGACCTTTTTCTTGCTTGAAATTGTTAGGTTTTTGTGGTACGAATACCTAACTAGAGGTAAGCTCCTCTAAGGGAACGGCCAGCGATTTGACCTTGAGCAGGTGGTTAAGGGTGTGGAACGTGCGCCCTTCAGTTAGTCGCTCTTACTTCAAAACGTGGGACAGTTTTATCTGGTGCTTTTCTCAAAGATTCAGGTTTAGTGACGTCGGGACTCCTAGTTCACTGAGCAAAACCTGTGACTTCTTTGAGGTTCTCTTGCAGGGAAAAAGGCAGCGTTGGTAAAAAACAGTGTTCTGGGGCATTTCAATTTTTGGTTACAAATTACTCCCACACAATGACTATGTATGTTAATCCTTTTTCTTCCTGTAGAAATAAAATGTCCTTTGGCGCCGCTGCATAGCCTCCCCTCCAGAAAAGAGCCTGGGGAGCGATTCTAAAAGTCCCAGGTTTTAAATTAAGTAAACGCACAGGAAACTGAATTTGTAAACAATCACTGCTTCTCCCACTCAGCAACAGACTGTCGTTTTGGCCCCCAGCAGGGGGAGCTGGAGCTGAGCTTCCAGAGATGGCCATCGGTGCGTCTCCCAGGGACCGTGGCCTTTGCACGGGGTGGGCGCCCAGGAGAAGCGATCGAGGGACAGGTCATGCTGAGGAGTTGAGGGAAAACGTTGACACGCCCAGGGAATGGTCACTTCCGTGCCGTTTTAGGCCACGGCTGGATTTAATGTCAAGTCATTCTACAAGCTGACATTAATCAGGGCCAGGTGGAAGCAGGATTTTGTTGCCTCCCGTGCAGAGGCTGGAGAGCTGGGAAAGGTTACAGAGTTGTAAAGAAGTCATGGTCGCCAACTGGAAATCCAGCGGATTTGTGAGCGACTTTGAAAAGAGACCCTGATGCCTTATGGTGCCCTTCTGAAATCTAAACAGTTCTGCAGAAATGTCTGCCTTGCCTTAAAGTGGATGAAACCATGTTTTTAAGGTTCACCTACAGCTAATTTCCACACCTGAAATTCTTGGGCTCTGCTAGCTGCCTAGCTGGAAATTAAATCTTGCAGCACTACCTTTGCTCCAATGTAAGGTTTGGTGCTCCTTGGATTGAATTTAACATGTTGTGTCTTTGCAATTTCATTTGTGGTAAAGGCTCTAGCGTTTTCTATTTCTATGCAAATTTCTTGAAGCAGAATTGTTTGCATGTTTCTCCGCCCTAGGGCAAGGAGAGGTTTCTTTCCAGTGTAAGTGAGGCATCAGCTGGTTTCTGGCGCTGTCCCTTAACCATGATCATTAACTTTGTTAGCAAGTTTATGACCTGGATTTGCAAATTGTACTTGATTATTGCATCGATGTTCACCTGTAGTAATTTTTAGTTTGGTTGTAAAAATATTAACCCTGGGCGGAAATCAGCGTAGAAGTTTGTTGTTGTTTTTTTTTTTTTTAAACTACTTTCAGGTTTTAAAACTTGTAATAAAACTGAAACTCACTGGTTTTTCTATGCCTTTTTGAACTCTTGTAATTGAGTTTTGATCACATTTTATATTAAAGTGGCTAACACATGGCTACTCTTACTGTGGAAGGCTTTTCTTTTTTAAGGACTGGCATGTTGATCTGTCTATTAGCAGCATTGTTTTTCCTACTAATTGCTGTACCAACAGTGACCTTGGTCTTCATTAAGCCTGAAAAGAAAATGTGTCCTTTATTCCCATTTTCTGTACCTTGTTGTGCCTCAGTGAGAGTCTGGAGTTGGTCATAACTGAACTGTCCATGTAGAATTTATTCTGATCCAGAGCCGAGAGAATAACTTTGCAAACATGACTTTCTCTGATGGAGACTCTAGTGGGAAACCTGAATTACTTCACATCCATTATACCAGCTGTGTCTGGACCACATTTAGACCACTTTCCCTTTTAGCTCTTGACTCATGACCTACCTGCCTGCCTGATGGGAAGTGTTCAAGGCCCAGGAAGGGAGTGGGTGGGTCCCGGGGAGTTTCAGACCGAGATGCATCTCCATATAAAGGTGGTGGAAGAGGAAGCTGCTCCATTCTCCTAGCTAATCCTGGTTACCAACACCATCTCCCGGCTAAAGGTTTAGTGTTTGTTGTTTTCCTTTCAAAAACCTCAGTGACACCCACCATTCCCTGTGACTTTGGTGGTGAAAGTGCTTTTTTTCTGAGTAGTGGTGTCCTCCCTCTTGGGAAGAGCCAAGTGCTGAAATACTTGGGTCCCGTCTTCACCGGTGGCGCCTGGCAGGGGTGTTCAGAGATGCTTGTGTGTAAGAAGGATGGAGCAAAGGGGGAGTCTGAGCATATCAAACCTTTTTTTTTTAAGATTTTGTTTATTTGACAAACAGCGAGAGGAAACACAAGCAGGGGGAGTTGGAGAGGGAGAAGCAGCCTTCCCGATGAGCAGGGTGTCTGATGCGAGGCTCGATCCCAGGACCCCGTGACCCTGACTTGAGCAGACGCCTAATGACTGAGCCACCCCAGCGCCCCTTAGCAAACTTTTTAATTAATTTATTTATGTATGTATGTATGTATGTATGTATGTATTTGACAGAGAGACCACAGGTAGGTTGAGAGGCAGGCAGAGAGAGAGGAGGAAGCAGGCTCCTTGCCAAGCAGGGAGCCCGATGTGGGCCTCGATCCCAGGACCCAGAGATCACGACCTCAGCCGAAGGCGGAGGCTTAACCCACCGAGCCACCCCAGTGCCCCCCATAGCAAACTTTTTCTTTTTTAAGATTTTATTTATTTGACACAGAGAGAGACATCACAAGGAGGCTGAGAGGCAGGCAGAGAGAGGGGGAAGCAGGCTTCCTGCTGAGCGGAGAGCCCGGTGGGGCTATATCCCAGGACCCTGAGATCATGACCTGAGCTGAAGGCAGAGGCTTTAACCCACTGAGCCACCCAGGCACCCAGCAAACATTTTTATTTTTTTTAAAAGATTTTATTTCACAGAGGGAGAGAGATCACAAGGAGGCAGAAAGGCAGGCAGGCGGGCGGGGGGGGGGGGAAGCAGGCTCCCCGCCGAGCAGGGAGCCCGATGCGGGCCTCGATCCCAGGACCCTGAAATCATGACCTGAGCCGAAAGCAGAGGCTTTAACCCACTGAGCCACCCAGGTGCCCCCAGCAAACATTTTTAAAGACAAATTGATAAAAATTACAGAATGTTCTGGAGTATTTAGACCTCAGCCTTTTTAGGGGACACTTGGTTTCCTGGAAGGTGAGCAGGACTCACCAGTGAGGTGATGACCAGTTCTGTCCCCTGATCATAACATTAACCTCAGGAGAGCTTGGAAATTGGCTTTGGCAGCCTTTCATTTCCTTCCTCTTAATGCTGTGGTCCTTCCTGTGACTTTGCCCTGAGCTCATCAAGTATTAGAAGCAGAGCGTGGGGCAGGCTTTCCCCATGAGGGGACCTACACTTAGGATGTGTGGGTCATTGAGACAACAGATTCTGCAGTACCAAGGAGACAGACCTCCCCGTGGTAACCTTGGACAGAATGGGCCTGACGGGTCAGAATCGGGGGAGCCTGGGTGGGGTCCTGCTGGCGCTGCAGACTGAGTTGTAAGGAGCCTCTCCTTGGGGTAATGAGCTGTGGAGGTTCCTTCCTTTTCTGGAAGGGAGGGAGGTACGGAGGCGGCCTGGTGCACGGGACTTGCCACCCCAGCGAGGAGCCGCTGCTGAAGGAAGCAAGTGGGGGGCTGCCGCCTAAGTCCTGCCGTCGTGCTCGCAGAGAACAAGAAACTCGGAATTTGTAATCTAGACATTTTCCCGTGTTTCCTGTCTTTGGGAGGATCTGAGAATTCACGTTCTTTTTTTTCTAGGCTATTTCTGGCCAAGCTAAAACAGTCTGTTTAGGCCGTGCTGACCAGCTGCATTGGCGGCTCCCATACCTAGAACCCAGAAAGAACCCCTAAGATGGCTTGAGGCTTACACAGGCACCTTCTTGGGGTGGGGTCGTGGCCCAGAGGTCTGCCTTTTGAGAAGCCACAGCAACCCCAGGTGATTTGGGTTCAGCTGGGGCATGGCCCTTGAGACACAGGCTCCACGTACAAGGGAGACCTGGGTGTGTAGGGGCTGTTTACCATTCACTTCAGAAGACACTGGGATCCTGCCCGTGATGCAGTCCCCGGGGCAGAGTTTGGACCTGCGGGGAGCGGTGTGGGAACAGGGGCTCCACTGCACAGGACTGTCAGGTGGTCACGATGGGGCCACGTTGGTAAAGAACCGACCTCGGGGCAGCACTTGAGGGCTGCCCGTCAAAACCCTGTGACCCAGGGATGGACACGGATAGGGATGTGTGTGGAAGCAACTCTGCTCTTGGAAAAGCAATTTTTCCTGGGTGCTTTCATAACCAGTATTTTTTTTTAAAGATTTTATTTATTTATTTGACACAGAGAGAGAGATCAGATCACAAGTAGGCAGAGAGGCAGGCAGAGAGAGAGGAGGAAGCAGGCTCCCCGCTGAGCAGGGAGCCCGATGCGGGCCTCGATCCCAGGACCCTGAGATCATGACCTGAGCCGAAGACAGAGGCTTTAACCCACTGAGCCACCCAGGCGCCCATTATAACCAATATTTTTTAAAAAATATGTTTTGATTTTGAATCGTCCCTGGGGTGTAATTCCAAGCTCTGTGATCAGCCAACAGGAGTATCTTGTCTCCTGAAACTGTCACCTTAAGGATGGGCTTGTTCTTGACATCGGAGAGTTTACTGAACTTTCACCTTTTTTAGGGACTGCTTTTAACATCAGACATTTTGGGTTCGCAGTCAGTATTGTTAATAGTTGGACAATAATCAGAGCTCTCCTTTAAATATTACTGGCGATTTCTAGCCCCAAATCCATGTGTTTCTGCCGTTCCAGGCTTTGCTTCGTTTTGCTTTTGGTAAGTCGGGTGACTGAGCTGCCGCTGTGGGCACGGTGGGAGGGTTCGAGCACCTCCCTTTGTTGCCAAGTTGAGCAGGTGAACTGTTCTTTCTTGAATGATGTCCCGACAGTCTCAGCCTCGCCTTGGCAATTGGACCCAAGGTTAAGGGTGTGTGCCTGAGGGGGGCTTTCTGGTGATGGGAGGTACTGTAAGTCACAGTTTCTCTCAAGTGGGACAGATAACCTTTGGAAGTGTCCTGACCTCTTCCCGCCCTCTGGGATGGGGTGGGGGGTTGGGGGCAGGCTGCCGAGGGGTGGACAGGTTTGGTGGTGCTTAGGGGTTTTTCCTGAATGGTTAACATTCAGAAAGACGGGAGGTCTGGAAAGAGCAAGGCAGCCTTGCCAGGGACAAAGCAGGCCTGCTAAAGCGAGGTGATGTGGTGCCCCCTCGGCTAGACTCTCAGTGATGTGATACAGCCTTAGAGCAGAGGAGCCCTTCGCTTGCTTAGCCCACCTCCCTGCTGTCTTTTCCTTCACCCTTGCAGGCCGCCTGCCCTGCGATGCTTCCAACCTCTCTCTCTAGTGTGGTTTAAAAGTGATCCGGGAGATAAAGGGGACTCCCGGCACCCTGCACTTTGAACCAGGAGGCTGGACAGACCTGCCTGTGCCCAGGAAAGAATGAAGGCCAGCTTTTGTTCAGGGCTTGCTTGGCAATTCATTTGGATGGGAAGGGGGAGGGAAAATTTGCTCCTTTGCATCTTTCCACCGACCCCAGACCATCCGTGGCCTTCCAGTCACAGCTTGGATTCATCATGGCTTGGATCGTGGCCACCTCGCCAAGAGGTCTTGCTTGGGGGTGCCCCTCACCAGACAGTCACAACTCACCTGGTTCGCCAAGGACCCCAGGAAAGGGGGAGCCCTCTTGCTGATGTCAGGGTGCTAGGGGTTCCTGGTGATTAATGCCTGCCAGGATGGGGCAGGTGTTCAGCCGAGCCCAGAGGGGTTGGGGCCAGAGAGGAGACCCCAGTACCCCCCTTTCTTGCTTCCTAAGTCAGGCAGGCCCTGTGGGTCCCACGCAGCCACCCAAACATGGGTTCCCCCAGACGTGTCTGGCCCGAGGCAGAGAGGTAAGGGTACCCTCCCTTTATTGGCTGTTCTTGGGTGGGAGAGCTAACCATCCTAAGGACCCCTGAACCTTTGACCTTCTCGGAGTTGCTTTAAGACCTCCCGCCGCCCGCCCTGGCCGCCCTCATTTCCAACTCCAGCCTCGCTCCCCAGGGCTCCGGCCTCCATCTTCACCTTTAACAGCTGAGGGCCGTTGGCGGAGGTTCCCTACCGCTCTGCGACAGGTGTCGCTTCTGAGCGGGAGTTTGGGGCACGGAGAGCGCCGAGCCGCCTCACCCCAGGGGCTCCGGCTGCGTTTACACAGGACCCCGCCCGGAGGGGCGTTTTGGCGGAGGGAGCGGGGTGCCGCGGGGTGGGGGAGGAGCCAGCCTGCACGCTTCTTTCCTGGAGGACTCGCCCCGGTCTCCAGAGCGACCCTTCCCCAAGTGCGGAACACGTTCTTCTGCCTTCCTTCTGGAGGGCCGGCCGGGGCGCGGGCTGCTTCTCGGCGCACGCGAGCCGAGCGCGGGAGCTCGCTGCTCGCGCCCC
>LNAC01000237.1:914281-924761 GCA_002007465.1 Ailurus styani | reverse complement strand
GGTGGGGACCGGCAGCAAGTCGGGGATCGTGATTTACATAAAACAACCAGGCTGCGGCCAGAACCTGAGCATATGCAGATGAAGCTCCTTGTCAGGCCCAGCGCAGGAGGGAGAAATGATTTCAACCTGTACTGCAGTGGTTACCATAGCAACCAATTATTCAGTGCTAAATTATAACTGTTTATAACACTCGTGAATGGGAAGGCTCATATATCGTTCTTTCTTTTTCCCTCTCAATCTTGAAGGACCCCAAATTGAGAATGACCAACTCTCCGAATCCTCCTTTCTGAGCGTAAATGTCTCCTTTATCGGGAGATGTGGTGTGCGTTGAGCGCTGGGTGCAAAGGGAAGGGAGAGGGAGACGGGAGGCCCGGATAAAAGGCATCCGCAGAGCTGGGGAGGAGGAAGGGCAGGCGGAGACAGTCCACTTGGGGTCCCCCGGGGCCTGCGTTGGTGGCATGCTGTGGCCTCAGTGGGCCAGGGGTCGGGGCAGGACGCCCTCCCACTTACCCCCAGCTCCGCACACGTGCAGCCTGGGCGTGGTGTTTGAGGCAGCAGATGGATTCTGCTGGGGCCTCGGAGTCCACTAAGACTCTTCCACCACAAGGTGCCTCCCCTGCAGCAGGCCTGGGGCGGCCACAGCCCAAAGGACAGCATCAAGGTCAAAGCCCCAACCATATTCACAGCCTGCATTGTGGTTGAGGGCTGAGGCTGGTTCAGGGCTTTATCGGGATGGTACTGCTCCGTGTCTGTGTCTCCTCCCCTGAACGTGGCTTGGCCCAAAGTTCCAAGGTACTGAATCGGCTAGTCTACCTCTGGTTCCCGGTCATTCTTTCCTTCTCGCCACTGGCTGGTGCTGCATCCCTCCAGGTCCTTCTCCTGGGTCACTCCCCTTCATGTTGTGTTTAGAACCACTTGCTGCCCCTTCCCCTCGCCCCTTGCTCTGCAAGGAGAGATTTTTGGGGGGAGCAAAAAGGAGGCCCAGGTCTTGAACAGTCCAAACAGCTGGATGCACAGATATGCTGCGGATATAGGCTTATGATGCCAGTGGGAAAGCAATCTCCGAAGACCTGTCCTGCACCCCCACTCCACCCTGCGCCACCGGGAGGGCTGGGATGAGATCGGGGTGCAGGTGGGGGTGGGCCCAGGCAGTGTGAACTTCTTTTGGTGGAGGAGGGAGAAAGCACTGCTGGAGAGGATCAAGGAACAGGTGGTGAGTTGGGAGAAGTGGGGAATCAGAGCTTTTTTTCTGACAAGGCTTTCCCTGGTGCAGGCAGCCAGTGGAGGGAGAAGTCTCCGCTGTCCCTAAAATGAGGGGCTGCCACCATTGCCATCACCCAGGGGGCCACTGGGGCCCCGGTGAGTGGCGGATATGCCCTGCGGTAGCTCTCACTCATTCCTCAAGGAGGCTCTTGGCCCCCCTGCTCTGCCACTCAGCCCTGGAGTGGACGCTGGGCCAGCCCTCTGGCAAGTTCAGCTTGGAGCCTTTCTCCAGGCCTGGCGTCCAGGCTACACACACACAGGGACAGTGAAATGTGCTGGAGGTGCCCTCCCCTTCCCTCCCTCCCTCCCCCCCTCCCCCCAGCTCCTTCTGGGCCCTGCAGGTGGAGCTGTGCCCGCTGCTCCTCACCTCTCCTGCACCTGGGACCTGGCAATGCCCACTTCCCATCAGAGGCCCGGGTCGGTCCTCCCTCCGTTGTTGCCACAACGGCCTCTTCTGTGGGCCTCGGGTTGCCCAGCCACGGGGACGGGTGGACCAGCTTAGCCGGGTCCTGACTCGCAGAATCGAGAAGGGTGAGGTTGGTGTCCTGAAGTCTGTCATCGGCCTGCATCTTTGTCTTCCAAGCAGAGTTGGGGTCACGGGTGCTTGGGTCTCTCCCATTTCAAAATGTGTGCAGCCTTCTCTCACCCCATCTCCTTTGTGCCTCTTGCCATTTGTCGAATCCCCATTTCACAGATGAGAGGCTGAGGTCAGGCCCTAGGGACTTGCCTGGTTCCAGGCTAGCAAGGACAGAGCCCCTAGGCCATTCTGTGTCCGGCAGACTCCTTGGGGACCCACAGCCAGGCCACTTGAGTCTCAGCCGAGTGGCAATCAGACACGGGTCGTCCTGCCTCATTTCTGGTCTGGTGTGTGGGGTCCACCCCCGGGGCAGCTTGAGGGCCAGCCCCATGCCCCTCCCTCCAGCCGCCCATGGCCTCTGTCCGAGGTGCTGAAATTCATGACAGCCTCCTTCTCCCATCCTTACCTTTGCAGGGGTGAGGGCTGGGGTAAAGCCTGTCTCTCAGGTTTCTTCAAGGGTGGTTTCTTGACACTGCCGGACTCTACACCCTCGGGGAAAATGGATGTCCCTGTCTGACCCCTGGCTCCCCAGAGGACTGTGGCAGAGCTGGGAGCTGTGGCCCCAGGGCTCTGCATTGGCGTCTGCCCTGGGAGCAGGAGCCCTCGCTAGGCTGTCCTGCCCCAGGCAAGTTCCAGCAGCAGCCGGGACCAGCTTCGCCCCTGGGGCCCCGCACAGCAAGTCAGTATTCCGGGAAACACTCGGTTCCGGAAAGGTGCAGAGGCCCTGCCGTCTGCCAAGGGAGAGCCAGCACACTGACTCAGCGGCTTAATGAGCATAAAAGGTTTAGGAGCAGAGAGCCCAGTGGGAGACAGTCGGGAAGGGCAGGGAGTCCGTGGGGGAGTCCTTTCCCAGCTGTGTCTTGGGAAGAGCCTCCCTCCTGGGGAAAGACGCTCACCTCTTTCCGGTGGGGCCCTCCCAAGAGCCTCCAGACAGACCCACTGCCCTTGCTTCTGCCTTCCCTTCTCCCACCTGCTCTTCTCTTGCCCCTGCCCCAACCTGCCCCTTCCCCACCTCGTCTTCAGCCTTCTCTCCCCCCCCTCCAGTGCCGTTTCCCAAGCTCATTTCCCACCCCCCGTGCTCTCTGTTGTTCCCAGGCTTCTCCTTGCTCACCTTGATAACAGTCAGCAGCCACCTCGAAAATGCCAAGCCCCGTGCTGGTAATTGGAGCCTCAGTGCCCAGCCTCTCCCGCAGACCCAGGCCCGGAGGGGGCTGGGAAGGGCTTTGCCAGTCCACTTGCATCTGGAGAGGCGGAGAGTAAACAAACAGCCTCCTTGGAGGGGCAGTGCCTTTCTGCTGGAGGTGCTCTGGCTGCGAACGCCCTGATCTCCATATAAATGGGCCATTTGCTGCCTGTACAGACGGGAAACTAAATCAAGGAAGCCAAGCTTAAGAGCCGCCTAAATTACCTTGTCTCCTCTTCAGCTGAGGCAGCAGGGTGGGGGAGGTGAAGATGGGCCCCGGCCCTGGTGGCTCCGGGAGGGCCCGCAGGCAGGCGGAGCAGGGCCCCGGCCCTGGTGGCTCCGGGAGGGCCCGCAGGCAGGCGGAGGGCCCGCAGGCAGGCGGAGCAGGGACCGCAGTAATTACAGGTGTGGCTCCACAGGGGCGCACTCGCCTGCGCGGAGGTCGGTCCGGTGCCGGCTCACACCCCCTGCACTTACTTCGCCCGCCTGCCTACCTGGGGTTTTCCCTGTGCACTTTGTTTTTGTGGCTCCGGGCATCATGTCCTGCGCGAGTTCCTGGGCCGCAGCGCTCTCCCGTCACCCTGGTTAAAGTCCTCAAATCTGTAGAAATCTGATTCTGACGAAACAGAGCCTGAACTTCACCCTGGGGTAGTCCAGGCTGCCTGCACAGAACTGGGGTCCCGGGTACTGCAGACAGGAGGACCCAGGCCCAGTGCTGGCTTGGGGCAGCCCCTCGGGCTGGGCTCGTGCTGGGCTGTGAGCAGCCGAGTGCAGAAGGATCCGGAAAGCGTGGGCAGACTGACCGTGCCAGGGGGCCGTGGAGGGCCGTCCCGCCGCCCAGGACTCTGGGTTTTCTTTGGGCCCCTGTTGCCCTCACCATCCTCCTTTCTCTTCCAGGGGAGCAACGATGAGCTGTCGGAAAATGAAGAGGATCTGGAAGAGAAGTCAGAGAGTGAGGGCAGCGACTACTCCCCTAATAAAAAGAAGAAGAAAAAGCTCAAGGACAAGAAGGAGAAAAAAGCCAAGCGAAAAAGGAAGGATGATGACGAGGATGATAATGATGACGGGTGTCTGAAGGTAAGGCCCCGGGGCGCGGCCCGAGGTGCCTGGGCTCCAGCAGGACGCCCGGCCTGGATGGGCCGAGGCTCCAAGCCGGTTCTCTGCTCTCTGGCCTGGGAGGCCCTGCGAGCAAAGGACCAGAGCATCCTTCCCCCAGGTGTGTGTGTGTTTTGTGGGGGGTGGGGGGCTGCTGGGGGCAGGTGGGCCTGTGGGCATGAGCGTGGATGCAGGTGTGTGAGGAACACTGTGCCCAAGTTCTGGAGACGCATTTGGAATAACGATGGGCGACATTTAGGAGTTTGGGCTGGGGGATGTGGGGCGGCCTCTCGCTGATGTATTTTCTGCTCCTCTGTCTGCTGGGGCGCACAGCCCTGTTGGAGGAGAGTCGAGTCTGGCTCTCGGTGTGGGTCAGGAGCCTGTCCCTTGGAGCACTCTGGGAAAATAAACCAGCAAATGGAGCCTCTGCCAGCAAGAAGCGGCCGGACAGCCCTGCTTCTGGTGCAGGGGGGCTTTGTTACTCCGCGTGCATTCTGACTTCCTGGCCGCGTGGGCATCCGCCAGGGGGTCCCGTGAGCACGAGTCTGGGCAGCTACACGGAGGGGCCTGCGGCTCTCCCCCGGCGGAAGGCGGCGTGTGCGGCTCCTCGGGGAGGGGACGGGCCCTGGGCCCCGCTCCCGGGCAGCCACAGATGTCGGCGAGGTGCGGCCCCCAAGCTGCGGTGGGCTAGCCGGGGATCGAGAGATAAGGGCTCCGGATGTATCCGTTGAGCAGGGGGAGGCGGAAACGGTGGCCGTCGGCAGCTGGAGTCGGGAAGCACTGTGGTGTCCTGACACCCAGAGGATTTCGTTAGGCAGCAGGTGTGTTGTGAGTCATCTGTGACTGATCGTAGCTGAGGGCTGACAGCTTGCAAGATGAACCTGTGGGCCCGATCCGGGGTTCTCCCGCGTGTCACCTGCTCATGCTGGAAGCAAGGTCCGAGGGGCCTCCAGGAATGGCTGCGTGTCGTGGGGGCAGGTGGGCCACGGGAGGGCGTCCCACGGGGGAGCCCCGCTGACTGGGCACAGAGAACGGGAGGCCGGGGGGCGCCGGGCAGGCCTGGTTCCCAGCTCCCGGGACGGAGGGAGGCCGGGTGCACGTCCCGGGTGGTCTCCTGCTGCGGGGGCAGACAGCCCAGCTCCGAGGGGCTTAGGCAGTGATGGGGTTGGGGTGTTATCCAGGGCCTGTGTGTTCACATCCTTCAGCCTGCCCCTGGGGGGTCAGCTCTGGGCTGGAGCCAGGCACCCTCGTGGCTGAGAATGGGTGTCACTGCAGCTCTGGGCTTCTTGGCCACCGACGGCCCCCACCAGCAGCTGGGAGAGCAGGCCTGAGTCCTCGTTCATTGTCCACACGGGAGACACAGGGGCAGCTGGGCCTGGACTCCCACCTGGGCCAGCGACCGCTCCTGGGCGTGGCGAGTGCCCAGTGGCTGAGTGGGTCGGCGGTGGGGCTGGGCAGGGCTGCCTGGAGCCAGCGTGATGCCGGGCAGGGGCGGTGGCCCTGTCGCAAGCACTTGTGTTAACTTGTTCTCTCCTGGGAGGCAGGCGCTGCTATCCCATTTTACAGATGGGGAAACGGGCCTAGAGAGGTGCCCGTGTGGGGCAGAACCGGGGTCTGCCTGGCTCTAGAGCCCGAGCTCATAGCCAGCACCCCCATTCCCACCCTCCCCCAGCTGGCCCGGCTGTCTGGAGAGCTCACTGTGTGCCTCTGGGGAGTCACACACCTCCTTGGGCCTCGTGCCGCGTCTGGGAAGTGAAGCAGTAGCCAAGGGCCCTCTCACGTGTCTGCCTTCAGCTGGGCCCCTGTCCCACGCCCCCACCCTGGCCCTGGCAGCTGGGGAGGAGCAGTCTGTCACTTCATGGGACCCATGTGTGACTCTACGGGGGACATCCCGAGGCCGCCTCATTTCTCCCCGGTGTGCCTCAGGCAGCCCTTCAGCCCTGCTGCGCCCTGGGGACTGCTGGCCTTTAGGCTAGCCCCGGAGGCTGCTGTTCTGGCCTGGGGCCCAAGTTCCCAGAACACTTTCTTCCTCGAGAATGAGTTCTCCTACTGTTTCTGCCCTGGGTGTGCACAGGGCCTCCCCCGCCCAGAGCCCTCACACTACGCCTCCAGGCTCGGCCCTGCACCCCCTCGCGAGCTGGTGCCTGAGCCGTTGCCCCTGACTGAGGGGCAGGTGGGCTGGGAGGCGGAGGGTGGGTCGGAGCTGCAGACACAGCCTCCTGGCCATTCCCGGGCCTCCTCGGTGGGGCAGCAGGTCAGAGGCCCCTGCTCTGACCCCACCCCTGGCCTGGGTGTCCCTAGGAGCCCAAGTCCTCGGGGCAGCTGATGGCCGAGTGGGGCCTGGATGACGTGGAATACTTGTTCTCGGAGGCTGACTACCACACGCTGACCAACTACAAGGCCTTCAGCCAGTTCCTCAGGTGGGCCGCACCCCCAGCCACCGTGGCCAGATGTCCGTGGCAACTGCAAGTTGGGGGGACAGACCCCAGGCTCCTGGGGTGCAGCGGGGCCATCTGGCTGACACCAACACTGGGCAGAAGCCCTTTCATTTTACAGAGGGTCCCGCCTTCTCTTGCTTGCCCTGAGCCCCGGGGATGGTGATCCTGGCCAATCCCCAGGGCCTGAAGCCCTCATGGCCTCTCTCAGCTCCGGAAGAAATGGGGCCGGACACCCCGTGGCCCCCGGGAGGTCGTCCCTCTGGTCCTTCAGGTGGTGCAGGGTCTGGAAACCCAACGAGAAGGTTGCCAGCCAACCACGTAAATAAGGAGTCAGGAGTGTTTGGGGGAGGACTGGAGTTTCAGGCTGTGTCCTCTCTCCTGCGCCCTGCCTTGTTGTCTACTCCATTTTCCCAGCCTGGAACATGGGGCTTCTCACCCCAGGTGTGGGAGGACAAGGGGGTACTTGGGTCATCGGGGGGGTGTCATCCCCTCCACGGCGCTTTCGCCCCACACAGGCCGCTCATCGCCAAGAAGAACCCGAAGATCCCCATGTCCAAAATGATGACTGTGCTGGGAGCCAAGTGGCGGGAGTTCAGCGCCAACAACCCTTTCAAGGGGAGCTCGGCAGCGGCGGCTGCGGCGGCCGTGGCCGCGGCCGTGGAGACAGTCACCATCGCCCCTCCACTGACCGTCAGTCCCCAGCAGGCGCCCCAGCCTGTACCTATCCGCAAGGCCAAGACCAAGGAGGGCAAGGGTAAGGCTGTGGGGGGTGGGCACCCGGCCTGCTGGCGGAATTCCACCCCAGACCCCATAGCCTGGAGCAGCTGGGACGGCCGAGGCAGGCTTTACCTGGACTCAGCGCCTGGGTTGACCTTGGACCCAGTCGCCCTTTCTCAGCTGTATTGTGGCATCGTAGCTTCTGTCCCGCTTCCCCTTGCAGAGCTGGGGTGAAGCAGAGGAGACAGTGTGCTCAGAGCTTCGGGACTTTTGCACTTGGCCCCCTCTGACGTGGCGTGGAGGAAGGGAGGGGAGGGGCCCATGCTGCTGGGAGTCGGGGGAGCTCTTGAGATTGAAGAGAAGGGGTCCCAAGGTTAGGCCACCGACCCCTCTTGTGTGAGTACCCAGCCCTCGGGGTAACGGATGTCCACGAGTGTGGTTGCGGTCCCGGCCGGCTGCCCTGGGAGGCCCGGAAGGAGGCCCAGATAGAAAGTCGGACTCAGCGGTGCTATCTGGTGTCTGGGGAGAAGAGGGACAGCACAGGCTCTCTGCGACTTCAAGCCCCTGGGGAAGGGACGTCCCCTAGGCGGAGGACTTCTGGCCATGTTGGGTAGAGACCTGCATCTCCCCAAGGTGCTCAGAGCTGGGGTTGCCAGTAGTTCACGCCTTTCTGGGTACTCTGATTGGATTTTATGGGGGGCTCAGTTCTGGGGACCTGTTTGGCCTCAAGGAGCTTTGGTTTCTGGGATGCTGAACCCCTTTTCCAGGTCTCTGCAGGGGCCCGGTGGGCAGAGTGACACGGAGTTTAGAACCTGCTCCTGCTCTCCTTCTTCACCGGCCTCCGTCCTGGGCCTCCCCAGCCTGCCTTGCTTTCTTATTTCCTCCTGGGCTCCAGTCACCCGGCTGTTGATTCCTGGAGCTGCCCATTCAGAGCCCGAGAACTTGGAATAGATTTTCTGTGGCGCCACGGAGGTTACAGCTGGCTCGTAGCCCCATCTCTGTGTGATGCGGCTGGAGGAGGCAGGGCCGCATCTTCCCTGCTCAGCCTGGTGGCAGAGGCTGCTGAAGGGTCATTACTCCCCAGGTGGCTGATTGGCCTGTGGCCGGCCCCATAAAACAGCCTCAACCCTGTGGCCGCCTGGGAGCTGGTGTTCGCTGTGGGTGACTGGGCACAGGTGGGGCCTGGGCCCGGGGGTCACCTGGAGGCTGGCGGCTGCCCTCCAGAGCCCAGGTTTCTACCCCATGGGGACGGGTGTGCCCTTGGTGGCCTTGCTGGCCACGGGGGCCCATGGCTTCACTGGGGACAGCTCCTTTCTGGGGAGCGGGGACAGGACAGGTCTGTTCCCAAGATGGCTGGCAGTTCTGCCATTCATGGAACAGGGCAGCCGTGGTGGAGTGGAGACCAAGTGGGGGCTGGAAGAGGGGCACTGGTCGTCGGAGCGGAGACGGGGTGGGGGCTGGAGGAGGGGCAGTGGTCGTCGGAGCGGAGACGGGGTGGGGGCTGGAGGAGGGGCAGTGGTCGTCGGAGCGGAGACGGGGTGGAGGCTTGCCATGTCACTTTCATGCAAGGAAGTCACTGCTCAGCCTTCTCATCTGGAAAGGGGTAGCGGCAGAGTGACCCTTCCCTTACGGAGTCCCTGGGGGCCGACTGGAATCACGGCACCGGGTGAGCAGGCCGCAGCCGTGTGGATCACCCACTGTCACGTTGCAGGGCCAGGAGTGAGGAAGAAGAGCAAAGGCTGCAAGGACGCGAAGAAGAAGGGCAAGGGGAGGAAGGTGGCTGGGCTCAAGTTCCGCTCCGGGGGGGTCGGCAGCAAGAGGAAGAAAGGCTCCTCGGTGAGTGTGTGTGACAAGGGCTGGCGTGTGTGTGAGTGTGAACGGGAATGTAGATTTGTGAGCATGAGTGTACGAGCATGTGAATGTGTGAGTGGACTGGGATGAGTGTGAGCATGAGTGTGTGAATGGGAGGATGTGTATTTGTGACCGTGAGCGTGTGAAAGGACTGGACTATATGTGAGCACAAGTGTGTGAGTGGGAACGTATTTGTGAAAACATGAGCGTGTGGGTGGATTGAATCGTGTGTGAATATGGGCATGTGTATTTGTGAACACGAGTGCACGAGTGTGTAAATGTGTGAGTGGACTGGAATGAGTGTGAGCACGAGTGTTTGTGAATGGGACCTTTGTGTTTGTGAACATGAGCATGGGAGTGTGTAAATGTGTAAGTGGACTGGAATGTATGTGAGCACAAATGTGTGTGGATGGGAGCATATTTGTGAACATGAGTGCATGAGGGTGTAAACGTGTGAGTGTACTGGAGTGTGAGCATGAGTGCGTGATGAGAGCGTAATTGTGAACATGAGCGTGTGAGTATAAATGTGTGAGTGGACTGGAATGTATGTGAGCACGAGTGTGTGTGAATGGAAGCGTATGTGTTTGTGAACACGAGCACGTGTGTGTAAATGTGTGAGTGGACTGGAATGCATGTGAATGCGAGTGTGCATTCGTGACCATGAGCATATGAGTGTGTCTATCTGTGAGTGCGATAGGGGGGACTGGGATGTGTGAGCATGAGAGACAGACCACACGTACTTGGCCACACGCATGGGCGTGTGAGCAGCCTTCAGAGGCATTCTGCATGTGTGTGCATGTGCGTGTGCACGTGTGTGCGCTGTGCTGGCAGGGCGACGGGAATGCAGGTGTGCATTCAGCCGTGCCCGTGAATCAGGACTCCAGGCAGGGAGCTCCCTGTCCACCCCGCTGGGCTGGGGGCTCAGTCCCCGCTCTGCTGCATCCGGATAGCAGGGGGGAGAGTCAGCTGGCCCCCCAGAGTCCTGAGCGGACCTGCAAGGTCCGCTGGGAGGCTGGGCCCAGGAAGGTGGCCCAGGAAGGTGGCATGGAGGCAGGATCTGGCTGGGCTTCCCTTGCCCTTCCAGGGCCAGCTCTGGCACCAGGTTCAGACTGACCCTGAGTCCCCATCTGAGGCTTTGGCCCTCGCTTCTCTATGGGGGGGAGCATTCATACCTTTCCTCACCCCTGCAGGGCCCGTTTCCCGCACCTTGCCCACCTCTGTAGAGGGGCAGAGTTGCAAGCCATTCCTCTGTCCCTTGGTAAAGGCAAATGACAGGATTTGAGTTTAGCTGCTCTAGTGGGGAGCACGGGGGAGCACGTGTGACCCAGCTTGGAGCTGGTGCTCCAGCTGAGCTCA
>LNAC01000237.1:870102-912300 GCA_002007465.1 Ailurus styani | reverse complement strand
CTGCCCCGCCCTCCAACGCCCCGCCCCAGCAGGCCCTGCCCACAAAGGTCACGATCCCACCTGCCCAGGCCACGCCCACCCACAAACCCTGCCTGCGTAGCTCCAGGCCATGCCCCACCAGCGGTGGGCCGTCCACCAAAGGCTCCGCCTCTGTAGGGCTGAGCCCCGCCCACCCGCAAAGCCCCGCCCACCGAGGGCCCCGTCTGCGGGCGCAGGCCGCACCCACGATGTTCCCCGGCCCACTCGCCAAGGTCTCCCCCTCCCCTCCTTGCAGGTCCCGCCCTGCCGGCCGCCAACAAAGGCGGGAGCCCCCGCCCACCACGGTGCCCCCACGGTGCCCCCACCCACTCCCCAGTCCCGCCGCGTGCCTCATTAAGACCCTCTCTTGGGCATGACCCCATGGAGACCCAGACGCAGTTTTCCCTGAGCCCTAACAAAAAAACAGGTGGGGGTGACCCTACTGCCATCCACACAGCCGCTGGTCATTGGGCATCCCTCTACCGCTTTCCAAGTTTCTGAGTACAGGCCTTTGTTACTCCCATTTTTAGATGACAAAACTGAGGCTCAGGGAGGTAAAGTGACTTGTCTCAAGCTGCACAGCAGCAGAACTGGCCCCTCAGCTCCTTGTCAGACCTGGCTCCAGTCCCAGGGCTGGGGCTGGTGAGAGGGCAGGGAGAGGACAGCGTCCCGCCCCCCACCCCCAGTGGCCGTGTGCATTTGAAGGCCCCGGTGCTCCAAGTTGTCCCCCAAGCCCACTCCCAGTGCTGGATTCCCCACCTTCTGGATCCTGGGCTGTGCTGTGGCCAGCCCCAGTTCCCCGGTGTGCATCTGGGCTTCTGGTGTGTGTGTGTGTGTGTGCGTGCGTGCGTGTGCATGCGTGTGCATGTGCACACACCCATGTTGCCCATCTCCCGTGTGCGCCGCATGTGCGGGCTTCTGAGGACAGGACAGTATTGTGGGGTCCCCGGTGCTGACCTGGGGAGCAGGGCGGCTTGTTGGAGAGAGCCTTGTGACAGCCTGACGTCCCCAGGGCCTCGGTGGGGGGGGGGGGGCCCTGTGGCTAAGCCCTGAACACGGGGACCCTCCTGTGTCCACAGTGTCCCCCTCTGAAGGGCAAAGTCCAGCGGATCCTACACTGGAGGTGGACGGAGCCCCCTGCCCCCTTCATGGTAGGGCTGCCGGGGCCCAACGTGGAGCCTGGTGTCCCCCCACCCAAGCCCCTGGAGGGCATTCCGGAGAGAGAGTTCTTCGTCAAGTGGGCGGGGCTCTCCTACTGGCACTGCTCCTGGGTGAAGGAGCTACAGGTGAGCCCTCCCCCCGGACCCGGGCAGGTATGGCTGTGCCAAGGCTCTGGCCCCGAAAGGTGCTGGCTAGCCCTGAGTGCGGGCCATTGTTGGGCGGCGGGGAGCGGGAAGCTGCAGCTGACGTCGTCCTGCCCGGGACCCAGGCTGGGGGAGCTGGGTTGGGGACACGGGGAGCCATGGCCATCTGCCCCCGTAACCGGTGCCGCTGTGCAAGCAGCTGGAGCTCTACCACACGGTGATGTACCGCAACTACCAAAGAAAGAACGACATGGACGAGCCGCCGCCCTTTGACTACGGCTCTGGCGATGAGGATGGCAAGAGCGAGAAAAGGAAGAACAAGGACCCTCTCTACGCCAAGATGGAGGAGCGCTTCTACCGCTACGGCATCAAGCCCGAGTGGATGATGATCCACCGCATCCTGAACCACAGGTGTGCGCCCGGTGCGGGGGCCACGGGTCGGGGACGCGCTCCGTGGAGTGGGCGCAGGACCGTGCATGGGTGCAGTGGGGGCAGGAGGAAGGGGGGCCCACTGCCGGCGACCGGACGGCCCCGCTGGAGGGGGTCGTCCGAGGCACACAGCCACGTGCACGCGCGTGTGTTCTCACTCGTGCTGGGAGTACAGGTCCAGAGTCATATGTGTAAGAGGGCAACATGATACACAGCCTGGGACCCTTGCACGGTGTGGGACCATCCGTGGGTCAGGATGCTTGTGCTCCTGGCTTTGGCCAGAGTCCGACACCTACAGGAGGGTCCAGGGACCCAAGGTGGCCTGAAGTGTGGGGGAGTATACACATTTGTTCCTCCTTTAGAACAACAGCTAACACTACTGAGCACTATGTACCCTGACAGGCAGACGTTTCATTTCTACCTCCTTTATGGATGTGCAAACAGGCACGGCGAGGTTAAGTTACTTGGTCAAAGTCACACAGCCAAGAGGCAGTGGAGCTGGGATTTGAGTCTACTGAGTTAGGGTGGTAGGACTTGCTTTCTTGGCCACTATCCCAAACCCCTGTGCCCCGAGACAACTCTTGGTAGCCCCAGGTGACCATGATCAGAGGCTGCAGAAAGCTGGACCAGGACAGGCAGCCTGTGGATCCTTGGAATTTGGTTTTCATTTGGGGAGCATTGGGAGCTCTCGAGGATTCTTGAGCTCAGGTGCTTGAGAACCAGCAGTGGCCGACAGGTGGGTGCAGGGTGAGGCTCGGAGCCCTCACTTGCCTCCCGGTCTCGGCTTGATGGGCTCTGCCTGGGAGGGGCCCAGCCAGCCCCAGGTGTCCTGAGGGGCAGGAATTGGGTAGTGCAGAGGTTAAGAACCTGAGCCACACCCAGATTCTAACCGTGGCTCCCCGTTTTCTGGGCTGTGTGCCTCTGTGTTTCTCATGTGAAATGGGATCATGGGAGTATCCCGTAGGGCTGTGACGAGGGTGAGGGCCGAGGGAGCATACCAGCCCCTGTTAGAGCCAGCTTCAGTGAGAGGTGGGCAGCAAACCTGGAAAAGCTGTCTCCCTCCAGCCCTCCCTGAGAACAATTCTTCTTATTTATTTATTAATTTATTAAGACTTTATCTTTTTTTTAAAAGATTTTATCTATTTGACAGAGAGAGACACAGTGAGAGAGGGATTACAAGCAGGGGGAGCGGGAGAGGGAGAAGCAGGCTTCCTGCTGAGCAGGGAGCCTGATGTGGGGCTCGATCCCAGGACCCTGGGACCATGACCTGAACCGAAGTCAGATGCTTAACTGACTGGGCTACCCTGGCGCCCCTGAGAACAACTCTTTTTTTTTTTTTTTTAAAGATTTATTTATTTATTTATTTATTTCAGAGAGGGAGAGAGATCACAAGGAGGCAGAGAGGCAGGCAGAGAGAGAGGAGGAAGCAGGCTCCCCACCGAGTGGGGACCCCGATGCGGGCCTCGATCCCAGGACCCTGAGATCATGACCTGAGCCGACAGCAGAGGCTTTAACCCACTGAGCCACCCAGGCGCCCCTGAGAACAACTCTTGAAAAGAGTTAGATCCTATGCAGACCTGAGCTCCCTTCCCCCACTGAACTAACCCACACTTTTTTTTTTTACCTTTATTAAATTGCATTTTAAAAACATGCACAGCAATCTTCCTTCCTGCCTTCAACGCAGGCCGGGTGAATTTTCCCCACATTTATTACCCCAAGTCTGAGTAATGACTAATTATTTATTTAAAAACAAACAAACCTCTTTGTTTCCATGGTGATGGGGGTTGGTCTTTCTCTTAACTGTCCCCAGGCTAGCTGTAGCCACAGCCCTTTTGGGGAGCCACGGCTCCACTGACCCCGCCGTGCTCCCCAAGCTTGTTGCCCACTCAGCTCAGGGCGGGTGGGAGGCTTCGAGGGCCCTCCTGGTGGCCGGAATCCAGGTGAAGTGCGAACAGCTTCTCTGGAGCACCCCTTCTGTGCTGTGAGTGCGCTCGCCGAGTCCCCTGTCCCCGGGGGTCTCCAGAAGAGGTCATCCCACCTGCACGTGTGGGACTCTGTCATTCACTTTGCAGAGGCGGGACCAGGATGGGCATGGCTCTGGGCCTTTGCACTTTTAAAGTGAAAACACAAAGGCCTAGGGTCCGGGGAGAGGTCCGTCCAACTCAGGGACACAGAATCCCGGTGTGCAGACAGCCTGCCCAATGGGACTCATCACGGTGGGAGGGGCTGTCGCTGGCTCTTGGCTCCTCTGTGACCGTGGCCTCTCCCCTGTCCCTCTCCGGCTCTGCCGCCCCCCCCATGCCCTCGTCCCTCGCACTAGCCCCCCAGGACGTGTGGGAGTGGGGCTTCGCATCCCGCGAGCTGTCCTCCCAGACCCCCGCCCCTCCCCCACCCCCTGCGCTGTGTTGCAGCTTTGACAAGAAGGGGGACGTGCACTACCTCATCAAGTGGAAAGACCTGCCCTACGACCAGTGCACCTGGGAGATCGACGACATCGACATCCCCTACTATGACAACCTGAAGCAGGCCTACTGGGGCCACAGGTGCGCGGGCCGCAGGGCTGTCCCCAGGCTGCCGCCTCCTGCTGGCCTGAGCGTTGCTCCTCATCTGCCTCCCCTGCTCTGTCCCAGGGAGCTGATGCTGGGTGAAGATGCCAGGCTCCCCAAGAGGCTGGTCAAGAAGGGCAAGAAGCTGAAGGACGATAAACAGGAAAAGCCGCCAGACACACCCATTGTGGATGTGAGCAGGGAGGGGGGCGGGGGTGCTGCCGGGTCCTGCCACCCCAGGCTTGGCCCTGGAGGATGGTGTGTCCTGCGGGAGCGGTGTGCCAGGGCCCCTCTGGTTCTGGCCACTTTAGCCGGGCATCTGATGGGACAAGGTGACAAAGACCTAGGCCCTCCCTGCTGGGGAGAACTCAGCCCCGGGGTCAGGGTCCCCCAGCCTGATGCAGAGGGACAGTTCCCTGGGGACGGAGGCCTTGGCCTCCTGTGAGTTTGAACTGTGAGTTATGTGTGCACAAACTGGGGAGCACATGGTCTCTGCTCAGCATACAAAATACATCCCCCAACTCACCCCACCCCTAGCCATGAGCCTGTCAGGGTGTGGAAGGTTGACCTTTATTCATTTAGCAAACTTCTCTGGGGTGTCTGTTGGAACAAGGACCCTGGCCCCATTTTAAGAAGTGTCCATTTCCCCCTGGGCCCACAGCGGGTACACATAGAACATGGGGGTGCAGCCTGGAACTGGGGGGTGCCAGAGAAAGGCAAATGGGCCTGCAACATCTGGAGGACTTCATGGGGGAGGCAGCCTTGCGCTGCAGGATATAAAGGAGACAGAGGGGGATGTTTAGGGTTCAAGGGGAGGAAGCACCTCAAGCAGGCACCAAACAAATGTTGACGAAGTGCCCACCGTGTCCCAGGTGCCATGTGAGGCTCAGAGGAGGCAGTGGTGAACAGGACGAGTATGATGACCACAACCTGGGCTCCAAGTCAGAGAATCCAACAGTCAGGAAACAACCCCGTTGGAAACATACAGGGCTGCCCCAGGGGGACACAGGAACACCTAAGCCAGACCGGGAGTCAGGGAGGGCTTCCTGAAGGAAGAGGTGTTCCAGCCAAGGCCTGAAGGATGAATAAGTTGGCAGGGATGAGAGGAGAGAGAAGAGCATTGCAGGCAGGCAGAAGGAATAGTGTGTGCCAAGCCCTGGGGGTGGGCTCCGGGGCCCAGGATTCAGGGTGTGTCTGAACGTCCGCCTCCTCCGTAGCCCACCGTCAAGTTTGACAAGCAGCCTTGGTACATTGACTCCACGGGCGGCACGCTGCACCCCTACCAGCTGGAGGGCCTCAACTGGCTGCGCTTCTCCTGGGCCCAGGGCACAGACACCATCCTGGCCGACGAGATGGGTCTGGGCAAGACCGTGCAGACCATTGTCTTCCTGTACTCCCTCTACAAGGAGGTGTGCAGGCCCGGGCAGGGGTCCCGGGAGGGGTGGCCGGCATTGGCGGTGGGCAGGCAGCCTCACGCACCCGTCTGCCTCTGTCTCCAGGGGCACTCCAAGGGGCCCTACCTGGTCAGCGCGCCCTTGTCCACCATCATCAACTGGGAGCGTGAATTTGAGATGTGGGCACCTGACTTCTATGTGGTCACCTACACGGGGGACAAGGAGAGCCGTTCTGTGATCCGGGAGAATGAGTTTTCTTTTGAGGACAACGCCATTCGGAGCGGGAAGAAGGTGTTCCGCATGAAGGTGAGTGCCCCTCGTCCCCAGGGGGGACCCCAGAAAGGTGCTCGGCCTGCCCCTGGGGCCACAGGCTTTTCTCTCCAGGAAGAGTTGCCAGTGGTGTCAGTGTCCTGGGGTTAATGTAACAAAGTACCGCGAACCAGAGAGCTGGAAACAACAGACTTACTTTCTCCTGGTTCTGGAGGCTAGAAATCTGAAATCAAGGTGTGGGTAGGGCCAAGCACCCTCTGAAGGCACTAGGGGAGGGTCTGTCCGCGTTCCTGGCTCATGGCTGCATCCCTCCCATCTCTGCCTCCGGGCACCTGGCCGTTGCCCTTTGTGTCGGCGTGCCTGATAGGGATACCACTCTTACTGGGTTCAGGACACACCCTGAGCCAGATGACCTCATCGCAACCGATTATCCCTGCAAAGACCATCGCTCCCAAAAGGGTCACTCCCGTGGTGTTGGGTGGACGTGGATCTGGGGGGGACACGATTCAACCTAGCACACTGGCTGTGTGACCACAGATTCTTCTCAGCAAACGAGCTAACAGACTCAGCCCACAGCACTGTGGAGGGTTGGCCGAGCTAGGCGGGGCCTCTCAGTCTTGACTGTGCCCACGGGTCACCAGGGGTCTTGTTGAAGGGCCTCGTTTGGATCCAGCAGCTCTGGGGTGGGGCCTGAGACTCTGCATTTGTGACGAAGTCCCAGGAGCTGTGCGTGCTTCTGGTCCCCAGACTGAACTTTGGGACCACTCAGGACTGCACGTGGCACATAGTAGGCCCTCAGCTCCTCTTAGCACGTATGTTAGCTGTGGCTCTTGGGGCGGGCAGCGGTCGTCTCCCAGGGGCCCTGGGGGGTTCTTACCCCAGCTGCTCCTGCACCTTGGAACAGCTGTGGCCCCAGGGGATTCCGGGTAACTCTTTGTTGAATGAGGGGATGACTCAGTCACCCCAGAGGGGTCAGACGATGGGCCTGGGGGCCAATGAGTCACAGGAGACCTCTCCCGAGCTCCCCCTGGGGTCTTGGGACGAGCTGGGCAATCTGTAGACTCATCTCTTTTATTTCACTTTAAAAAGTTGTGGGGAAAAGGGGCGCCTGGGTGGCTCAGTCGGTTAAGCATCTAGCTCTTGGTGTCAGCTCACGTCTGATCTCAGGATCCTGAGGTCGAGCCCCGCGTCAGGCTCTGCGCTCAGTGCGGTGTCTGTTCAGGTTTCTCTCCCTCTCCCTCCCACTCCTCCCCAGTGCGTGCTCTCTTCCCCCCCCCCAAATCAATCAATCCTAAAAAAAGAATAAAAATAAAAAATTGCAGTGAAATATACAAACATGAAAATTTACCGTGATAACCGTTTGAAGTGTGCCGTTCAGCAGCGGTAAGCACGCTTACTTTTTGGGCAACCATCACCTTCCTCTGGCTCCAGAACCCTGTCGTCTTGCAAAACCCAAACTCGGTCCCCAGCAAGCAGGAACTCCCGTCCCCCGCCCGGCCCCGGGCACCCACCCAGCTCTATCCCTCTGATTTCAACTGCTCTTGGTACCTCGTTCAAGGCGAAGGGTGCAATATATGCTTTTTTGTGACCAGTTCCCTCGCTGAGACGTCGGTCTCACCCCTGTGGTGACACAGGGTCCGAACGTCCTCCCTTCTTGAGGCCGAATAACGTCCCATTGTGAAAAGACCGCATTTCACAACCTGTGCGCGCTCATAGGTCCACGGATGCCGGGGTTGTTTCCACATTTTGGCTCTTGCGAAAATGCTATAAACGTGAATGCGCCAACATTTGTTCAAATCCCTGCTTCTGCTGCTTTGGGGCCTTTTGGGTCTGTACCGGAAGAGGGCATGTTGGATGCTGGGGGGACTCCATGTGTCATTTTGTGAGGAATAGTCTGTGCTTTGGGCTCTTGTGGCGTTGCTCACATAGACAGGCTTGCGCCCTTTTTACCAGGAAAGAGACTGAGGCCTGGGAGGTCATTTAACTTGACTGAGGTCTAGCTCCAAAGGAAGGGCCGGGTGCAAACCCAGAGGTGCCCCTCTGCCCCCTCCGGTCCTTTCCCACAGGAACGCAGGTCGTGGGGAGAAGCGGGCTTGGTTGGCCCAGGACGGGCTCCCTCCTTTGTGGGGCCCAGAGAAGGACGAAGATGTGGGGCTCCTGGTTCAAGTTCAGGGAGCAGCTTTTTCCATTTTTCCGTGCTCCTTGTCTCTCTGTGATGGTGGTTTTTATTGGCTGTATAATGTCATGTTCCCTCAGCCTGGGGCTGCTCTCGGGGTGAATGTCTCCTCATGCCCGGGCCTGGCCCCCATGAGGCTGTGCGGGGTTGCTGTTTGCTGGGCAGGGCTGCCGGGGCTCCACCGTCCCACAGGCCTCTTCTTACAAAACACAACTTCAACGCTATAATGACTAAGAATTTCAAGTCATTTGAAAGAGCATTTAACCCCAAGTGCGGGGACCACTTCTCTGTTCGAATCTTCGCTCTGCCATCCATTGGCCACGGGACCCGGGGAATCGTACCCGGCCTGAGACCCCACGAGCTGTAAGTGGGGACAGGGACGGCGTGGCGGGAGTGGCCTGTGAGGATGAGCGGCGCATGAGGAGCTCGGCATGGGCTTGCCCCCCGCGGTGCCCGGCAGTGGCGGTGTGGTGCTCTGGGCCTCCCTGGGCTCTTGGGGGTCCTGTCCACCCCTCCTCCACGCCTCCTCGTCTCTGCAGACCCCATCTGCTCCCCTCCCAGATGCTCCTCTCCCCCTCCAGAAAGAAGTGCAGATCAAATTTCACGTCCTGCTCACCTCCTATGAGCTCATCACCATCGACCAGGCCATCCTGGGCTCCATCGAGTGGGCCTGCCTCGTGGTGGACGAGGCCCACCGGCTCAAGAACAACCAGTCCAAGGTAGGCGGGGCTGGCTGCCGGCCCCTGGGGCCGCCCCGGGGTGGGGGGGCGGGCTCGCCGCCCTGCTCCCCCTGATGGGCCTCCTCCCCCCCGAAGTTCTTTCGGGTCTTGAACAGCTACAAGATCGATTACAAGCTGCTGCTGACGGGGACCCCTCTTCAGAACAACCTGGAGGAGCTGTTTCACCTCCTCAACTTCCTGACTCCGGAGCGGTTCAAGTGAGTCCGCAGGCCTGGCCGGTGGGGGCCGGCGGGCCGCCCGGAGAGACGCTTCGGGTCCAAGGCCGCGCCAGGCCGGCTCGCGGGAACTCGGCTTCCTCCTCGGTAGAATGAGTAATGCCCTCCTCGGGGGACCCGCATGGGAGGGTCAGTGGGGCTGCGTGTGCGGGGGGCTCGGGGGACATCGGCGGCCCCGAATATAGACGCTGCGCCTCGGCTCTGCCCCAGGAGAACCCCGGGGGTCCTCTGGGGCTCCTGTACTTGCCCCCATGCCCTGGCTTGTTCCTTCCTCTCCATGGAAACCCAAGTGACCACATGGGTGACAGTGATGGGGGCAGAAGACGGGGGGTGGTGGTGGATATGGGGGCGAACACGGAGCCCCGGCCAGTGGGAGTCCTGTGGTCTCCTTCCCCGGGCTCCTTGTCTTCACCTACCCCATTTTCTGGCTCAGAATGAGGGGTTCAGGGTGGACAGTGCTGACTTTGGAATCGGGAGGCATAAATTGGAGGGCAGGCTGGACCATACAACCTTGGGCCCCCATCAGCCTCAGTTTCCTTTTCTGTAATATGGGTATAGAGTTCTAGAGACTTTGTGCCCAGGACAGCTTCGAGGAAAGGAAGGTATCCTATGTGGATGAGCGAGCTGTGCTGGGAGGTTGGGGTGGGGGCCTGGGCTCAGAGGGACACCGAGGGCAGGGCTAACAACCGGCCTGCCCTGTGACCCTCGGGTACCCCCCCACCCGAATCCTGGCTCCCTCTGCAGAGGACTTTGGCCTGCTTCTGTGCCCTGCTCCTGGCTCTCATCCCAGTTCTTTCTTGCAGCAATCTGGAGGGCTTTCTGGAGGAGTTTGCCGATATCTCCAAGGAAGACCAGATCAAGAAGCTCCACGACCTGTTGGGGCCACACATGCTGAGGCGGCTCAAGGCTGATGTGTTCAAGAACATGCCGGCCAAGACTGAGCTGATTGTTCGCGTGGAGCTCAGCCAGATGCAGAAGTGAGGGAGCACTCCGCCCCTCGGGGGCTGGGCCCGGCCCGAGCAGCGCGCCTCCGGTCCCATTGGCTTGTCTCCTCCCCGATGGTCTGACCTGGCCTTCCGGCACTGCTTCCCAGGGTGGTGGGGAGGCTCTCCGGCCCCACCGAGGCCTGGACTCGCCTTTTGCACACACTTTCTCCTTTGCCCTGTTCAGCGGTGCCCGAGTCCTTGCAGCGCCCCCAGTAACTCGCCGGGTGACTCCAGGCCGGCGGCTTCGCCTCGCAGGTCTCCCCTGGTCTCTCTGTGCATGCTGCTGGACCGGCGGCCCCTGGCCTCCCCGCAGAGCAGAGAGTGTGCTCTCGGAGGCTGCAGTGGCCTTGGCCTCCAGCCTGCCTTCCCTCCTTGCTCTGCTGCAGGAAGTACTATAAGTTCATCCTCACGCGGAACTTCGAGGCACTCAACTCCAAGGGCGGTGGGAACCAGGTGTCGCTGCTCAACATCATGATGGATCTGAAGAAGTGTTGCAACCACCCCTACCTCTTCCCCGTGGCTGCCGTGGTAGGTCCCCGTGGCTGCCCCGTGGCCGCCACAGCAGGCACCTGCGACCACCGCGGTCAGGGTGGGAGGCTGCCATTGTAGGCTCCCTTCGCCCGCCGTGGCGAGGGTGCATGCTGCCCCGGGGCCCCCCGCGCGGTGGCAGGTGCTCAGCCCTCCCTGGTAAGAGGACTTAGCGGTGGGTCCCTGTTATGCCAGGTTTCTGAAAACCTACCTCTATCCACTGCGCAGGCAGGCCCTCTCCTTCCCGTGGCCTGTCCTCGTGAGCTCGGGGGGCAGGCAGTGGGGCACCCCGAGGCCCCCTCCAGCCTCAGCAGCGGGGGCCCCCAGGCTGGTCTGGCTGCGCTCCGTCACCGAGGGAGTCAGGAAGGCCTGAATGGGGCCCCAGGTGACTGTGATGGGCAGCCCGGGTGAGAGGCTGGCCCCCACTCAGACACCAGCTCTGGCCCTGGGTCTCAGGAAAACCAGTGGTGCTTCTCTGAGCCTCAGCTTTTCCTTCTCTAAAATGGGACAGTGGCATCCGCCTGGGAGGGTAAGGGTCAGATGTGGAAGTGCACATGAAGTGGGCCCTCACAGAGAGCCTGGCATGGCCGTCCTGTCACCCCCGACGTGACTATCCTGGTTCTCACTGAAATGCTCTGCAGGGGCTACGTCCCCCCTCCCCGAACAGAGTGAAACGTGGGGGGCCGTGCTGTGGCTGAGCTGCCCTTGAGGCCACCCTAGATGGTTCTCGCCACTCTGGCACAACAGGGGCCTTGGGACTGATGTCCTGCCAAGCTGGGGTTCGGGGCTGGCCTGGCCAGGACACACCCTGCAGTGACCGCAGAGACGAGGCATAAGTCCTTCTGGGAAGGCCAGCTTAGCTTAAGGCTCTGTCATCAGCCTGCTCGCGGATGTCCCCGGTGTCTTGGTGGCGTGCCAGCAGGGGGAGACGGAGGGCGGGCCAGCCAGCCTGGGAACGCTGTGCAGCCCGCCTGCCTCTGCCCAGCCTGGCCTGACCCGGGCTTTGTGCTCAGCCCATCCCTGGGCCTCTCTGTCCATCCCTGGGGGCCTTTCTGGTGCAGAGCCAGAGAGGAGAGGGGAAGAGCCCCAACTTCTGCTGTGTCTCCAGGAGGCCCCCGTCTTGCCCAACGGCTCCTATGACGGCAGCTCCCTGGTCAAGTCTTCAGGCAAGCTCATGTTGCTGCAGAAGATGCTGAAGAAGCTGCGGGATGAAGGGCACCGTGTGCTCATCTTCTCCCAGGTGAGCTGGCCCCGGGCCCACCTCTCTGCCTCCCCCCGCCTCCCCTCTGCACCCTGCAGAGGGCACCCCTCCAGCCGGCAGCCCTCAAGGCCTGGAGCTCTTCCCACGGGGACCGTGTGTCAAAAGTCTCTCCTCTGTGGCCTGGCACGACATGGCCAAGGAACATGGCCCGGCGCCAAGCTCCAGGCACTCAGGCGCGTTGGCTGTGAAGGCCAGCGTCTTCACCACTTGCTGCCTCCGGCCTGCTCCTCCTGAACCTGTGGAGCCGGGCTCCGACCACAGCCCTGGCCCCTCATCCCTGCAGCCTGGCTTCGCGTCCCACAGAGGGGCCCCGGGGCTGGCTTGGGAGGAGCCCGCGTGGGGCAGCGCCAGGAGGCCCTTTCCAGCACGCACAGCATTGGCTCCTGGGTGGTCGGAGGCGTGCTGTGCAGCCTCGGGCATCAGCTGGTCTGTGTCCTTGATCCGTCACCCATCTGGCTGCATCTGTCCTCCGTCAGGCTCTGTGCTAGGCACAGGGCCAGTCCTGTCCTTGAGACACTCGCAGACCAGCGTGGGAGATGAAGGAAGAGACATGGTTATTTAATGCTGGAGGCATCTCTGTGATGGAAATCACAGCAGGGTTCCTGTGGGGGCCTGGTGGTCAAAAGGCTTCCTTGCTTATGGTGGGACTGAGCCAGGCCCCTTGCTCAGAGCCGCCGAGTAGGATGTGTTTCCTCTGTGTACTAAAGTGGTAACAGCGGCTCCTGCCTGCAGCCCCGATCCCATCATGGGCCTGCGGGAGGCTGAGGGATTTGGGGAAAGCTGACCAAGCCTGGGACTGTGGACTGGCCTGAAGACTCCATCCACAATCCCCCCACCTCCCTGCCAACCTAAGACAGGATTCTGGGCCGAGGCCTCAAGAGACCAAGTAGAAGGAACTGCACAACTCCTAGAAATGTGCACAGAAGGAAAGTTCCAGAGACAGAGCCCTCCCTCCAAAACGAGCCGACAAACCCCACTTCCAAAACTCATGACAAAAAGACATTCCCACAAAACAATAGGTAGAATCTGAATGAAAGAAGTAATACAATAGCCCGAGAAAGACTTCAGACAAACATGTTTAGGATCCTCAAAGTTAAAGGAGCAAACCCATCAACCAGGAAAAAGTCAGTTAGGCACAAGCAGGAGGAAATGAAACAAGAGGAATTGGACAGGGAAAGGATCTGCCTGTAACTGAAATAAAACATTTCAAACGGTTGGATAAACTCTCAACCCTGGTGAAGACAACACCGATGAATGGACCTGGCCCTGAGGGATCTCTCCAGAATGTAGCCGAGAGAGATGGAGCTCAGAAATGAGAAATTGCCTGGAGGACCCCTTGGGAGGCTCCCATAATCCTCTGACATGAGCCGTAGAAGAAGTGGAGAAAATGACGGTGAAGCTGGACTCAGTCAGAGTTTGCCGACCTGGGAAAGACGCAAGTCTCAGATCTCAAGTGCACTCTGGAGAACCAAGTGAGAGGAGAGAAATCCAAGCAAATGGATCCCTGGGCACATCACAGGGAAATCCAGCCCTTCACACCCAGTACCTATGAGGAATGACAATCAGATTGTCCTCAGACTTCTCATCAGCAACAGCAGGGGGCAGGGGACAAGTGTAAAATCTCCGGTCCCTGTGGAAGCAGACTGTTTTATATCCAGCTGAACTACCTCTCAAGAATGAAGGGAGGTGCACAGGGGTGTGGGAGCCCAGAACGGACTGCCTTCCTCTTTTTATAAAGAGTGGTGAAATCGGGGAAGACCTCACAGAAGAGGTGCTGTCTGAGTTCCTAGGCAGTAAGGGGGTGGGCATTCTGGGAGGAGAGTCCAGGTAATTTGGGGTGACTAGAGGGTATGATGGAAGCATTGAGAAATGAAACCCAGGTAGACTGGGCACCAAGTCCTGCCAGCCTGGAAAGCCAGGTCGAGGAGCTGAGACTTTCTTCTGCGAGGTGAGAGCAGGGAGGCGGAGGCTCAGGCTCAGATCTGTGTTTTAGGCACATGGCTGTGGGGCTGGCGTGGGGACGCTGTGGCCCCGGGGATTGAGGTTGGGGGCTGCATTGCTCTCCAGAGAGCCCCGTGCAGGTCTGCCTGGGTCCCACCTGTCTCTCCACTCAGCAGGCGGCTCTGTCTTCCCCCAGCTGTCATGGGGTCCCTGCCCATGGGCTTCCTTGCTCTGTGGCAGCCCCTCAGGCATACCGTGTCCCCTGCAGATGACCAAGATGCTGGACCTCCTGGAGGACTTCCTGGAGTATGAGGGCTACAAGTATGAGCGGATTGATGGTGGCATCACTGGGGGCCTCCGACAAGAAGCGATCGACAGATTCAACGGTACCCGTGCCTCACCCAGGGGGGCTCTTGATGGGGACCCCATGTCTGCCTCTTCTCCCAGGCTAGGATCTTAGCCAGGCTCCCCAGCTGATGTTCAGAGTAGCTTCCTCTCAGATGGCTGAAGAAAGCAGACCAGTCCTTAGGTCCTGACAGGTGCCCCTTAGTTTTAAGTGCTACAAGGAGTTAATTCCATGGAACCTCCGGGCACCATCTGGGGCGCCGAGGGGCCCAGGAGGGATTGCCGGGTCAGAACTGAGAACCGGACAAGGGGAAAGGCAGAGAGGGAGAGGAAAGTACCGCCTGTTACTCAGCGATGCTGGCGCTGAGGGTCTGGCAGACCCCTGTGGGTGTCAGACGCTGACAGCAGGTAAACAGCAGTTCTGAGCAGTCCAGGGCGGACGCCGCCCCTGGGGCCCCACTGCCTGGATGCACAAAGGAGTGATGCCCGTGTCCACTTGTGCTGGACGTACAGTGAGTACAGGGTTTCAGGATCTAGACGGACGTGGGAGTGGCTGAGGCCCTGGGAGGATCGGGGACCTGTTTGTTGCTCTCGTGGGTGCGCAGGGCAGTCTTGGGTCCCGTATGAAGGGCCCAGATGGGCCTGAGTACCAGCTGTCCTGTGACAGTGGGGACTACCCAGCAGTG
Organism: Ailurus styani; assembly: GCA_002007465.1. Lineage (NCBI taxonomy): Eukaryota > Metazoa > Chordata > Mammalia > Carnivora > Ailuridae > Ailurus > Ailurus styani. Next base: position 897,461 of record LNAC01000237.1, on the reverse strand, counting down.
CGGCTGGGGCCCTGGAGCCGTGACCCTGAGTGTCCCCTGGCCACGATGACAGCCCCATGTTCTAGGCAAAGCCTGGAGGGGCGAAGGACTGAGCTCTCCAAGGCCGACCCTTATTAGGGCCTCTGCCCGTATTTGCTGGCAACTTGTAGTGTGTTCTGTGCCCATCTGGGCTTTGAAAATCAACTTCCTTCTCACTCTGGCTCCCTCCTGCTGGGTCAGGGCTCAGAGCACAACTGGGGGCTACGTGGGGCTCGAGCAGGCGGCTCTGTGCTCACCCTGGGCCCCCAGCCTCCTCCAGCTTCCCCGCGCACAGTTGGGGCTATGGTTGTCCGTGATGGGGCCGCAGTCCCCAGCAGCCCCTTCCCTCTTGTATCCTCTCCCGCCCTGCTCTCTGCCGTCCCCCGTCCCCTGCCTCCTTGCTCTGACCCCACCGGGCACCTGCCTCTCTTCCCCAGCCCCTGGGGCGCAGCAGTTTTGTTTCCTCCTCTCCACCCGGGCGGGCGGCCTGGGCATCAACCTGGCCACGGCGGACACCGTCATCATCTACGACTCGGACTGGAACCCACACAACGACATCCAGGTCTGTGGCCCTGACACCATGACCCGTGCAGGCAGCCGCTTGCCCGCCCTGGCCTCTGGGCTCTGCACCCCTCCCCCCAGACTGTGTCTCAGGGTTTCACCTCCCCCTGGGCCAGCCTCATGGAATCCCAGCCCCAGGAGGGCCCCGGGGGTGAGTTTCGGGAGCGCGGCGCTGCCCCTTCGGCTCCCTCATTGTCCCAAGAGGAAAGGCCCAGAGAGGACAGGCACCGTGTCCAAGGACGCAGGCGGTCCGTGTGCCTGGTAACCCCTGCTCTGTCCCGTCANGGGGGGGGGGGGGGGGGAGTCTGGGACCCAGAGGGAGCCCGTTTGGGTGGAAGCAAGGGAATAGGGTGGGGGGAGCAGCCTGTGGGAGAAGAGATGGAGGGGGCAAGAGGGGCTGGGGAGGAAGGATGGGAGGGCTGGGGGCGGGCTTGTCGGAGTAGAGACGCACACTGTTGTCGCCTGGCCACCCGACCCGGGGCAGGATGGACACACACTCCTGTCTCCCACACACGTGCGCACCCAGGTGCCGTCACCCACAGACATCTCATCCCAGAGCCTCCGGCACGTCCTCAGCTCCTCGCTGCCCTCCCGAGTGGCTGCGCAGTCCCATCAGCGGCTCACACACCCCATCTCCCATGATGGCCATCAGAGACCCCTGTGGCTTCCACACGTCCAGCGCACCGCCCCTTGCACACCCCCTGCCCACCTGCAGTCATGCCCCGCTCCGCCTGGGCAGGCACCCAGCCCCACCCGAGACCACCCACAGCCAGGAAGCCAGCACGGCTGCCCTGATGTGGGCACGTTTCCATGGGGCCACACGGCTCGTGCCATGCAGAACATGCCTGTGAACCCGTGTGCACACCCCCTCTCCCCCTGGGTGCCCGGCCCTGCACGCCCAGCCCTGGGCTGAGCCCCGCGTCCTGAGCTGCAGCTTGCCCCCAGGCCTTCAGCCGCGCCCACCGCATCGGGCAGAACAAGAAGGTGATGATCTACCGCTTTGTGACGCGGGCCTCAGTGGAGGAGCGCATCACGCAGGTGGCCAAGCGGAAGATGATGCTCACGCACCTAGTGGTGCGGCCCGGCCTCGGCTCCAAGTCCGGCTCCATGACCAAGCAGGAGCTGGACGACATCCTCAAGTTCGGCACCGAGGAGCTCTTCAAAGACGACGTGGAGGGTGGGCGTCCCGGCCGGCTGGGCGGGGCGGGGGGCTGCTCCAGACACTCCCTTCCCAGGGCCTGCGCGGGACCTCGGCCTCTCTCTCCTCTGCTCCCTGCCTCCTGCCAGTGGGGCCTCTCTGGGCACTGCCCCCCAGCCCTGCAGCCCCTCTGGCTCTGTCCCACAGGCATGATGTCTCAGGGCCAGAGGCCTGCCACGCCCATCCCTGATGTCCAGTCCTCCAAAGGGGGAGCCTTGGCTGCCAGCGCCAAGAAGAAGCATGGCAGCACCCCGCCAGGTAGGGGCGAACCCGGCCTGGCTCCCGGCTCCCCTGGGCTTTCAGAGGCTGCTCCTGGAGAGGAGGGGTGTCTCCCCACCTCGCTCCGCCCTCTCTGCGTCTTGTCTGGCTCTCCTGCCAGTCCCCCTGGCCCCTCACCCGGGTAGCCGCGGCCGGCAGGTGGGCAGGTTCTGCCCTCTGGTCAGCATGCCCCTCCGCTGCAGCCCCTGCTGGGGGCTGAGGCGGGCCAGGGTCGGGAGTCTGTCCCCGTGGGGCCGCCACGGCCGGACCCGGGCGCCCCTGTCCGCCCCTTCACTCTGCACCCTGTCTGCCCCAGGCGACAGCAAGGACGTGGAGGACAGCAGTGTGATCCACTATGACGATGCGGCCATCTCCAAGCTGCTGGACCGAAACCAGGACGCCACGGACGACACGGAGCTGCAGAATATGAACGAGTACCTGAGCTCCTTCAAGGTGGCGCAGTACGTGGTGCGCGAGGAGGACGGCGTGGTGAGCCCCGCCCCTCCCCGCCGCGGCCCCGCCCCTCTCCACCCAGCAAAACTTGATCTCCTGAGGGCCAGCCCCTGGTCTCTCCTGAGGGGTCTCTCCTCGTCCTCCTCTAGTCCTACGGCCCTCCGTGCAGATCCTGGGTGCTCATAATCATTCAAGAAACTGGGAGGGCAGGGGTGGATGAAGACCATTTGGGGCTGGGGTGATCAAGGTGGCTTCCTGGAGTAGGCAGGCTTTCCCATTCATCCTTGAATTCCTGGAGGGTAAGGTGCGGTGGAGGCAGCATGAGGCTCCCAGGGGCAGCGATGCCCACTGCGGACCCTCCCCCCCCGGCCCTGTGTCACCAGGAGGAGGTGGAGCGGGAGGTCATCAAGCAGGAGGAGAACGTGGACCCCGACTACTGGGAGAAGCTGCTGCGGCACCACTACGAGCAGCAGCAGGAGGACCTGGCCCGCAATCTGGGCAAGGGCAAGCGAATCCGCAAGCAGGTCAACTACAACGACGCGTCCCAGGAGGACCAGGGTGCGTGGCCCCCGCAAGCAGGAAGGCTGCGGACGCTTGAGAGCAGGGAGACGGGGGCCTCTTGGAGAAAGGGGCGTGGAGCAGGTGTGGGCTGTTGGGTGTCTGCGAGAACTGGATGGACAGTGGCCCGGTGACTTCTGGCCGTTGGCCAGCCTCAGTTTCCCCATCTGCAAAAGGGGGATGATCGTGGTACCGCGTCTCAGGGTGTCGAGGAGGGCAGGTGGGATTCAGTGAGCTCACAGGCAGTTCGCCTGGGGCTGTTTGCATGATCACTCCCTCCTGGGCTGCGGTTTAGGGGCTCGGCATGGCCCTGGGTGTTGGGGCTCACTCTGTGCCTGTCTACGTGGCCCCTTGCAGAGTGGCAGGACGAGCTCTCAGATAACCAGTCTGAATATTCCATCGGCTCCGAGGATGAGGACGAGGACTTTGAGGAAAGGCCGGAAGGGCAGAGTGAGTCTCAGGGCTGGTGACCCCGGACTGGGGCCCAGACCTGTGTTGGGGGGCTGATGGTCAGCCCGGGGTTCCGTGGGAGCATCAGGACAGTTATCTGTCCTTTGGGGGATGTGCCGAGGGATGCTGCTGTCTTGGCGTGAGTCGGTGCGCAGGGTGGGGGTTCGGGACACCCTGGGCTGCAGCGAGGTGTTGCGGTCGGGCTACTTCGCAGGTGGACGGCGACAGTCCAGGAGGCAGCTGAAGAGCGACAGGGACAAGCCCCTGCCACCGCTTCTCGCCCGTGTGGGTGGCAATATCGAGGTGGGGCCCAGCTGCCCACCCCTTCCCCAGCTACCCTCGTCCCTCCTCAGAACAAAGAGCTCACCCCTGCTACACCTCTGGGGTATGGAGCAGGGGTGAAGGCAGGAGGGCCCGGGGCTTGCCCAGGGTGGCAGCCGTGTAGAGGTGGGGCCAGGACAGGCCCTGGGTCCTGGCTCGGCCCTCTGGGTCCTGCCCCAGCAGGAGGCCTCTTCCTTCTCCGTGCTCCTCCCTGCCTCCTCCCCTCCACAGGCCTTTCTCCCCGTCTCTGAGTTCTCTGCTCCTCCACCCCACTCCCTGCCCCCGCAGGTGCTGGGCTTCAATGCCCGGCAGCGGAAGGCCTTTCTGAACGCCATCATGCGCTGGGGCATGCCCCCCCAGGACGCCTTCAACTCCCACTGGCTGGTGCGGGACCTCCGAGGGAAGAGCGAGAAGGAGTTTAGGTAAAGGGGCTGAGCGGCGGCCCGGTGTGTAGCTGCGGCCCGCAGAGTGGGCAGCTCCTCTGGGCCAGACCGTACGATGGGCATCCCTTATCTGGAAGATTCCCTGTTGTCTGGCTTCTGGTAGCGGGGGTCCAGGCCCCGGGCAGGGCTCATTTGTAGAAAACACGGGCCAGCCACCTTGCTAGACCAGATCCGGGCCAAGCGCTGTCCTAGGAGGTTCCCTTCCCCGGGGAGGCCCTGCTCTGTCCTTCCCTGGGGGCCTGACCCAGCGGGCCAGGCTGGGAGGCAGGTGATGGATGATGGTTCCAGTGGGGGGGTTTGCTGGGGGGAGTTCCTGCTGGCCCTCTCAGAGGGTCCTCGCTGGCCCCCACTCCCTGAGCCCCAGTCCCCCCCCACCCCAGAGCCTATGTGTCCCTCTTCATGCGGCACCTGTGTGAGCCGGGGGCTGACGGCGCAGAGACCTTCGCGGACGGCGTGCCCCGGGAGGGCCTCTCGAGACAGCATGTGCTCACCCGCATCGGGGTCATGTCACTAGTTAGGAAGAAGGTGGGTGAGTAAGCCTTGCCTGGGCCTTTCCTGGCGGCCCCCCCGTGGCCCTCGTGCGCCCCCTGGGGGTCAGCAGGCCCAGGGCAAGGGCCCGGCTCAGGCCGCTGAGTCAGGCTAGAGGAATGGCTCTGAAGGCCTGTCTGGGCAGGGGTGGGGAGGCTGGTGGTGGGGACGGCAGGTCACAGGGCAGAGGACACACAGGAACATGGGGGTGGGGGTGCGGCCTGGCACAGCGGTGTGTGGTCAGAAGCGGATTTGGCGCAGCCAGCCTTGCGGGGAGGTGGCGTTCATCCCCAGCCTGGGACACCCCCAGTCCCACCGGCCGCCCCGAGGCCCTTAGGTCTGAGCTGAGACCACCTCCATCTCTCCTTCCCTGCCTCCCGCCCCAGGTTCAGGAGTTTGAGCACGTTAACGGGAAGTACAGCACCCCGGACTTGATCCCCGAGGGGCCCGAGGGCAAGAAGCCAAGCGAGGTCATCTCCTCGGACCCCAACACGCCAGTGCCTGCCAGCCCTGCCCACCTCGTGCCGGCCCCACTGGGCCTGCCAGGTCTGGGCTCCGAGGAGCGGGGGAGGACACCGGGGTCACGGGGGGGGGGACCCCAGGAGGGCGTGGGCCTTCCACTCAGCCCTGACGGCCAGCCTCCCTGCTGCTTGTGTCCAGGACACAAGTGTGCCCTTGGGAGTAGATGGTCCTGGGTTTGCTTTCTGGCTCTCCGTGGGCCCCGCTTCCTCACCCATGACGTGGGACGGGCTAGGGTCCATGTCCTGGGGCCAGTCTGAGTATGACAGTCACGGGCTCTCGGCAGTGTGTTGACAAGCGGCTCAGTAAAGGAAGGCACATGGCTTGTCAGCCAGTCGGAAAGTGGTTCCCACATCCCGCTGTTCTGGCTCCTAGGCCTGCCTCCCCCCACCTCACCTCTGGCTTTGATAAGGGGGCCCTGCTGTGGGCAGCCCTGTCCCGTCAGCCTGTGGCTTTGGCCTCCCCGGGCCCAAGGTCCTCCCAGGGTCCCCATGTTTGCAGGCTTAGTGTGGGGCCTCTGGCTCACCTGTCCTCCTGGAGGTGCCGGGCCCAGATGGAGCTACCTGGCACCCCCATTTCCTGCCCTTCACCCCCTGCCTGCCCTAGCCCATCCGTCTCATCTCTGTCCTTTGATCTTTCAGACAAAATGGAAGCCCAGCTGGGCTACATAGATGAGAAGGAGCTGGGGGTTCAGAAGCCAAAGAAGCCCCCAGAAATCCAGGTATGGAAGGTGCTGGTGTTTGGGCCCCTGGCGGAGGCGGGGGGGGGATGCAGATTGGGGGTTGGGTCTGGGGACCTTCTCAGCTCTTGCTTGGGCAACTGGAACCCAGGCCTCTTGGCACCACACTTGGGCCTCTGGGTCTTGGGGAGCAGGTTGGGAGCACAGATGGGGACTCGGAAAGTGAGTTCCCAGCCCTGTGCCCGTCCTCTGCCCACCGTGCTGTTGAGGCCCCAGGCCCTGCATCATCCCTCGCCTGTCCTTCCCAGGCCCTGCCAACTTCCCTGGACAGAGTGGAGGGCGAGGACAAGCATGAGAGCTCAGATGGCAAGGAGCGGCTGGAGGAGATGGAGAAGGCCCCGCCGTCCCCAGAGCAGCTGCCGAAAGGTGCGGCTTCCNCCCCCCCCCCCGGCCCCAGCGTAGCCTCTGGCCTCAGCGGTCCCAGGTCAGAGGAGGGCGGCCAGGCTGTGTTCCCCTCTGTCTCTCCCTGGCTGGGTGGTGGCGGGCTCTGTCCTAGCGCTTAGGACAGAGGGCCTTAGGATCGCCAGGATGAGGAGAGAGGCAGGGGCTCAGGTCTCTGCGGTGGATCTCAGCTTTTCCTACGATGCAGCGTTCGGGCGATATTGAGCTGTCTTTTTGTTGGTGATTTCTAGCTCTGTTGCCCCTTGGTTGGGACACATGGTGTCGATGAAACCTGCTTCCCGGCTTAAATAGTCAGATTTTGTAAATGGTCATGTGTGCTCGAAAGGAATGCCTATTCTCTGAATTGCTGGGAGTGAGGTTCTAAATACACGCCTTAGATCATTGTGGTGTTCAGTTTCTTACAGCCTTACTCATTTTTGGTTTGCTTTGATCTGTCAAGTCTGAGAGACTTGCGTAGGATCTCTCACTATGACTGTGGATTGGGGTCTTCCTTTCTGTAAGGCTGAGGGTGCCTCATGTTGTTTGAGAAGGGGTTGTTGGGTGCATATTGGTTTAGGTTTTTTGTATTTTTCTGGGGAAGTGTGCCTCTTATGTAACGACCTTTTTATTCCTTTCGATACTTTTTGCTTTATGGTTTATTTAGGCTGATTTGGCTGGATCTTACCTTTGTTGAGTTTATATTTGGTGTATGTTTTTCTATCCTTTTTTTTAAAATTTTTATTTATTTATTTGACAGAGAGAGTGAGATTACAAGTAGGCAGAGAGGCAGGCAGAGAGAGAGGGGAAGCAGGCTCCCCGCTGAGCAGGGAGCTCGATGCGGGCCTCGATCCCAGGACCCTGAGATCATGACCTGCGTGGAAGGCAGAGGCTTTAACCCACTGAGCCACCCAGGCGCCCCTGTTTTTCTATTATTATTATTTTCTTTTACTTAAAAAAATACAGGTACACACTTTAGTGTGATATAATCACACAGGGTACAGTTCACCCATTTGTTTCATTTTATTTATTTATTTTTAAAGGTTTAATTTGTTTATTAGAGAGAGAGAGGGTACGCACACGTGCGCATGGGTGCGCATGCGCATGCATGAGCCTAAGCAGGGGGAGCAGGGGCAGGAGCAGAGGGACAAGCAGACTCCCCGCTGAGCACAGAGCCCAGTGCAGGGCTTGATCCCAGGATCCTGAGACAGTGACCTGAACCGAAATCAAGAGTCGGGTGCTTAACCGACTGAGCCCCACAGTTCACCCATTTAAAGTGTTCAAGTTGCGGGCGCCTGGGTGGCTCAGTGGGTTAAAGCCTCTGCTTTCGGCTCAGGTCATGATCTCAGCGATCCTGGGATCGAGGCCCGCATCGGGCTCTCTGCTCAGCGGGGAGCCTGCTTCCTCCTCTCCCTGTCTCTCTGCCTGCCTCTCTGCCTACTTATAATCTCTCTCTCTGTGTCAAATAAATAAATAAAATCTTAAAAAAAAATAAAGTGTTCAAGTTGGTGATTTTTAGTATGATCACAGAGTTTGCAACCAACAGCACAAAAAGTTTTAGAATAGTTTCATCACTCCAGAAAGAAACCCACGTCCATTAGCCTTTATTACCCATTTCTTCCTCTCCACCCCAGCCATCGCTCATCTACTTTCTTTTTTTTTTTTTTTTTAAGATTTTATTTATTTATTCAACAGAGAGAGAGATCACAAGTAGGCAGAGAGGCAGGCAGAGAGAGAGGAGGAGGCAGGCTCCCTGCAGAGCAGAGAGCCCGATGCGGGCCTCGATCCCAGGACCCTGGGATCATGACCTGAGCCGAAGGCAGAGGCTTTAACCCACTGAGCCACCCAGGCGCCCGCTCATCTACTTTCTGTCTCCGTGGATTTGTGTGTTCTGGACATTTCATATAAATGGAATCATAGAATAGATGCCCTTTTGTGTCTGGCTTCTTTCGCTTAGCGTCATGTTTTCCAGGTTCATCTATCTTGTGTGGACTAGAGCTTCATCCCTTCATCCTTTGAATAAATATCCTGGCTTGTATTTATCCAGCCATCAGTTGATGGAGATATGGATTGTTTTTAATTTTTGGCTGTTGTAAACATTGATGAACCATTTCTTTGTGTGGACCTCGGTTTCAGTTCTGTTGGGTGATCTACCTAGGAGTGAAATCACTGGATTGTGTGGTAACTCGATGTTTAATATTTTGAGCAACCGCCAGATTGTTTTCTCCAGTGGCTGCACCGTTTTACATTCCCATCTGCAATGTACGAGGGTTCTGATTTGTCTGTGTTTTTGACAATGCTTCTCTCTCTCGCATTTTTTTAAAAGATTTATTTATTTGAGAGAGAGAGAGAGTGAGCACAAGCGAGGGAGGGGCAGAGGGAGAGGGACAGAGAATCCTAAGCAGACCCCCTGCTGAGTGCGGAGCCAGCCTGGGGCGTGAGTTTCTTTCCATGTGCCATTTGTCTATCTCTGTTGGAGAAATGTCTTTTCAGGTCCTTTGCCCATTTTTTAATTGGACTGTTTTTTTTTTTATTACTGAGTTACAGGTGTTCCTTATAGATACATCTTCCATATCAGATATATGATCTATAAAGATTTCTTCCATTTCTTTACTTTGAAACATTTTTTTATTGAAGTAGAGTTGACACTCATTCCTTTACTTGTGATCTGTATACGTCTTATAAACAGTGTGTAGCAGGATTTGTTATTTTAAGTCCAATCACAGAATCTCTATCTTTTAGTTGGCAAGTTTGACCTGTTTACGTTTATTGTAATAGCTAGATATTTGGATGTATTTCTACTCTCCTCCTTTGTGGCTTATATTACCTTTGCCTTCTTTTTCCTCCTTTCATGCTGTCTCTCGGATTGATCAGATTTTCTTTTTATTTCCGTTTTCCCCCTTAACTCCTTCGGAAAGTTTATAGTCAATCTTGTTTTATACTCTTAAGCTTTTAACATGTATTCCTCTTGAATAAGAGAAGGGTTATGGGTAGCTCCCCTCCCTTTCCATCTTCCATGTGCTGCTGCTCAGTGTTTTAGTTTCAACTTGTTTTCATTTCCCAAATTTGTTATGGTGTCTATTTCTAAATCTTTAATCCTTATTTAGATCTTACCATTCTTAGCAGTTTTTTGTTTTCTTCCTTGTTCATCATTGCTTCCTAAAGTACACCCTTTAGTGGTGCTTTCAGCAAATTTCTATGTGTGGGAAATTCTCTCATTGTGTGTTTTTTTCCCCTTTACTCTTGACTGATAGTTAGCAAAGCACAAGATAGGAGAGGGGTTTTCCCTCAGCACTTTTTTTTTTTTTAAATAGGCTCCACACCCAGTGTGGAGCCCAACATGAGCCTTGAACTCAGGACCCTGAGATCAAGACCTGGGCCAAGATCAAAAGAGTTAGACGCTTAACCGACTGAGCCACCTAGGCGCCCCTCCCCTCAGCACTTTGAAGATGTTTATTCCCTGTGTATTCTGGCTTCCACTGTGCCGAGCAGGCTGCTCTCAAGGTGATTGTTGCTCCTTTGTGGGAGATCTGCCTTTCCTGTCTTGCCTGACACGAGAAGACCACTTTCTTTTAAGAGATTCTGTTTGTGTTTGGTCATGTAGTGGTTTCACCACGATGAAAGTTTTATTTATCTTGCTTGTGATTGCGATTCTTAAAGCTAAGTATTGTGTCTTTGTTTTTTTGTTTTTTTTTTTTTAAAGATTTTATTTATTCATTTGACACAGAGAGAGAGATCACAAGTAGGCAGAGAGGCAGGCAGAGAGAGAGGAGGAAGCAGGCTCCCCGCTGAGCAGAGAGCCCGGCATGGGCCTCGATCTCAGGACCCTGAGATCATGACCTGAGCCGAAGGCAGTGGCTTTAACCCACTGAGCCACCCAGGCGCCCAAGTATTGTGTCTTTCATTGATTGTGAGAAAATTCTCGATCCTTTCCTCTTTGAGTATTGTCTCGGTCCCCATTATGTTTACGTTCTCCTGGCCTTCTTACTACTCGTCGATTCCTTCACTCACCCAGTAAACCTGTATTGAAGGCCTGCTGTGTGTTGGGTGCTATCCTGAGTCGGGGGACACAGGCGATGCACCAGAACAGCCACAGCCTTCACGTGGAATTTGTATTCGAGTGGGGCAGGCGGGCAATCAGCAAGAAACAGAAATCTGTCTTTGTTCAACAACAGACTCCAAATGTGGTCAAGAAAAGAAAGCAGGCACAGTGTTAGCCAAAGATGGGGCTGGTGTATTTTTCACATCTTTTATTTCTTTTTTGTTGGTCTCTCTTGCACAGCTTTTTTTTTTTTTAAGATTTTATGTATTTATTTGAGAGAGAGAGCATGTGTGTGTGTGAGGGTACGAGCAGGGGGGAGGGGCAGAGAGGGAGAGAGGAACAAGCAGACTCCCCTTTGCGCACGGAACCTGACTCGGGGCTCGATCCCTGGACCCTGAGATGATGACCTTAGCCAAAGTCAGACTCTTAACCAACCGAGCCACCCAGGCGTCCCTCTCTAAGGCTTCTTGAGTCAACTTTAGATCTAGCATTCCGCTTTTTTCTTTATACTGTTTTGTTTCTTCATACTTCCCATTTGTGTTATTTTCTATGGCTGCAAAACAAATCATTACAACCTTAGTTCTTAAAACAACCCCTGTTTACGAGCTTATAGTTCAGGGGTCAGAACGTGGTGTAGCTGGTTCTCGGCTGAGGGTCTCGAAAGACTGACATCAAGGTGTTGGCTGGGCTGAGTTCTTGTCTGGCAGCTCAAGGGGAAAAATCTGCTTCCAAGCCCGTTCTTGTTGGCCGACATCAGCTCCTTGGGGTGGGGGCCCGAGGCCCCATTTACTTGCTGGCTGTCAGAGGGGGTTGTTCTCAGCCCCGGGAAGCAGCCCACGTTCCTTGCCCACTTGGTTTTCACACTTCACGGCAGCCATTGTGAGCCAATCCCCCTCATACTTTGAATCTCTCTAATGTTCTTTTCTGTGACTGGTTGGAGAAAACCCGCTTTTCGAGAGCTGGTGTGATGAGGTCAGACCCACCCAGATAATCTCCCTCTTGGAAGGTCACCTGTGCCCCATCCCACGCCCCACTTGTGTTCCGGGGCCCGGAAGTCTTGGAGGACAGCTCTGATTTCAGCAGCGAAAATGTTTAAAATGTTAATGATTGTGTATTTTTATTTCTAGAAGTTTTAACTGGCTTTTTCTAGTTTTCCTTTTGTGTGTGTGTGGACTTGTCTTATGGATTCTCATCTTTCTTGTCTCTCTCTCTCTCTGGTGGATGGATAAATGGTTTCTGGATTTTGCTTGGGTGCCTCTTCATCAGGGATTGTTTTATCCACGGGAACCCTGTGTCACCTGAGTAGCAGGGTTGTCCCTGCTCTATTTCCAGAAGCTCCGGGCCCCACGGTCTCCCTGGTGGTCTGGCTGCACCCTCGCTGCTGGGGCGGCCCAGTTTAGATTCCACGGTCATGGTCATGGTCATGGTCATGGTCATGGTCATGGCGGCTCGGCCAGGAGGCATCGGACGGAACCTCCTCTTTCATTGAGTGCACAGAGGTTGGAGGGTGTCGTGCCGTTGGAGGGTGTTGGATTCTGGGTCTCTGGCCTTCGGGGCTTACAGTCTCATCCTCCCTGTCTGGGTGTCGAGACGCAGCCCAAGCCCCCCGGACCCTTCCTGGCATCTGCTCACCCCCTTCCCTTTATGGCACCGACAATTTCCTTTTCTCCTTGTGAGCTCACTGTGTCTTTTCCCAAGGGAATAGGTTTTGCCTGATGTTTCTGGGTGTTCATAAGAGGGTTTTGTATTAATGAGGTCCTGCTGTGTTGTCAGCACATTGAGTTCTCTGCTTATCATTGTGGTAGGGAGGACTTTGAGACTGCGCCTTGAGGAGTTTGGGGGTGGGGTGCTGCTGGGGTGAGGGTGAGAGGGAAAGGAGCAAGCTGATGGGTGTTGGGGTCCATGCCCCCCCACCCCTGCCTTTCCCAAGGACCCATCCTTGATGGCCCGGTTGGACTTCTCGGTGAAGTGATAGGTGGGAGTCTGTGTGTGGCTGAAGTGGAGTTGCAAAGCCACCAGCCTGAGGTCCCATTGTCTGTCCCTGACCTCTCCCTACTCTGCAAACACCCTTTGTCTTGCAGAAGAAGTGCTTCCTGAGAAGGAGAAAATTCTGGACAAGCTGGAGCTAAGCTTGATTCACAGCAGAGGGGATGGCAGTGATTTCAAGCCAGGTTGGAGTCTTTTTTTGTTGTTGTTGTTTGGGCTTCTTCTATGTGCTCTATTCTGTGTCCCTTGGGCTCTTAAGGGCACCGTCTGGACCCCGTTGGGCCTCCTGCAGCTTCCACGGGTGCCACCATCCATCCGTTAACTGCCCCCCCCAACTGGAGCTGGTGGGCGGGAGCCTGGGCTCCCCAGCCCTTGGCCAGGGGGAGATGCCACCCCCTCTATGAATCCCTCCTGCGGCCCCAGCCACCACCGGGAGAAAGGAGAACTGGTCACAGAGCTGGGCCTGGAGCATTTGGGGCTCATTCGAGACTTTGTGTACCTATAGGTGCTAGAATGTTCTGGAACACTCATCCTCAGATCAGAACCCGCCCCCCTAGAACGGCACTGGTGGCCTCCAACTTAATGTGCACTTTTCAAAGAGCTCTGCTCCATGTTCCTAGGGGTTCCTGATTGAGTGAGGGAGCAGCACCTGGGCCTGGAGCCCACTCTCCCAGCTCAGGACAGAGAGAGGGGCTGCTGGTTTGTCTGTTTAAAATCCCTCCTGGCAGTGAGCCCCTTGAGGGCAAGGAGATACGGGTCCCACCTGCCTTTGGGTCCCCAGTCCCCAGTGCTTGGCAGAGAGGCGCCCCTGGGCAGTACCTCTGAGGTGGGTAAATGAGTACGGGTCTGACCTCCCGTAGATGACACCAAAGCGGAGGAGAAGGAGCCCATCGAAACACAGCAAAATGGTGACAAAGAGGAAGATGAGGATGGGAAGAAGGAGGACAGGAACGGGAAGTTCAAATTCATGTTCAACATTGCAGATGGGGGCTTTACAGGTATTGGGCTGAGGCAGTGGGCAGAGAGCTGGGGTGGTTGTTGTCATGGGCTTCCTGACTATGCTGGTCCTGGGAGTCTGGGCAGATGGTTATTTTATACTAAATTGTGAGTGGTTGGTAAAAGTGCATTCTGTAACCTTTCCCGGTAATCCGGGAACACTGCACTTCCAGGGGTGGGGAGATGGTGGGTGGTGAGGAAGAGACTTTTCTGTGTCTGCTTCTGTGAGGGACTGAGGGGCACCTCATTCTGCTCCCCTTGGCTGACTTCCCAGAGCTGCACACACTGTGGCAGAATGAGGAACGTGCTGCTGTGTCCTCGGGGAAAATCTACGACATCTGGCACCGGCGCCATGACTACTGGCTGCTGGCAGGCATCGTGACGTATCCTTGGCCACGCCCAGCTGGGCAGGACTCCGGCCTGTTCCTCTGTGGACCTCAGGGGGGGATGTGCGGTGTGTGCGATGAGGAGTCAGGAGCCAGCGCTTTTGATTAGGTGCTGAGGACGTTCCTCGCGGTGATGGTGATGATGGTGATGACCTTGGCTGCGGCTGGTCCCTTCCCGCCCAGCACTCACTCCATCCACACAGCAGCCTGCTGAGGGGCACCACTGTGATTCCCATTACACAGGGGGAGGAAATGATGCTCAGAGAGGCCACGTGACTTGCCCAGGGACACACAGCTAGTAAGTCCCAGCCTGTCCCTCTGACTCCACAACGAGCCCGCCTGATTCCGGCTTGGTACATACCTCACCTCCTCCCAGTAATGATGCCTGAAGGGGGCATCGCCGTTTACGGGGGGCTTGTATTCATCATTCAGTCGTGACTGCTGGTCTCCCATGTGCCAGGCATGGAGGACACAGCCCTGAATCCCCCGGTCCCTGTCCACCTGGGGCTCCCATCCTTCTGGGGACAGTTGGAGAGCGTTGTAAGTCAGCGGAGTGTGGTGTTCAGCAGAACAGGAGCAGGCAAGGAGCAAATGGAGTGTTGGAGGCAGGGGAGTTGCATTTTCCAATAGGTGGTCAGAGCTGACATTGGAGTGCAGACCTCCCAGGGGCAAGGGGAGGGCCACACAGCTGCGCACGGGAAGCCCCTCAGCAAAGCTGACCGGGTTATAGGAGAGGGAGAAGGTTCTAGAATAAGGGTCAGCAAACCTTTCCCTGAAGGGGCCAGAGTGAATAGTTCCGGCTTTGCAGAGTAATTACTCTCATTGGAGCAGAAGCAGCCATGGACAGGGAGTAAACCAGTGAGCGTGACTGCGGTCCAGTAAAAGTTTGTTTAAAAATATGGCCTGGAGGGCGCCTGGGTGGCTCAGTGGGTTAAAGCCCCTGCTTTCGGCTCAGGTCACGATCTCAGGGTCCTGGGATCGAGGCCCACGTCGGGCTCTCTGCTCCGCAGGGAGCCTGCTTCCTCCTCTCTCTCTGCCTGCCTCTCTGCCTACTTGTAATCTCTCTCCCTGTATCAAATAAATAAATAAAATCTTTAAAAAAAAAAAAATATATGGCCTGGAGGCCAGTGTGGCTAGGGGGCCAGAGTGTCCTAATTCCTGTCGCGGAGGTGAAGGTGTTTGGAGCCAGCCTGCCGGGGTTCAAATCCTGCCCCTGCCCCTCACTAGCTGTGGGACCCTGGGCAAGATAATTTTATCGTGTGTCCTTGTTCCCTTGACGGCTCTTGGGGAGGACCCTTCCTTGCCTCCCGCCAGCTTCTGGTGGTGGCTGTCAGTCCCTGGGTCTCTGGGCCGCTGCCCCCTTGTAGTCTCTGCCTCTGGTCACATGGCCTTCTTCCCTGGGTGTCTGTGTGTCTGGGTCCAAATTTCCTCTTAGAAGGACAGGAGTGTCTGGGTTCGTGCCCACTCTCATCCAGGATGACCCCTTCTTAAGTTGACTGCATCTACAAAGACCCTACTTCCAAACGAGGTCACGGTCACAGGTGTGGGCATTGGGACTTGAAGTTTCCGCCCTCTGGGTTGTTAGGACAAAGGGTTCGGTCCCTGAAGCCTCCGTGCTGTCTGGGCCCCTGAGGGCACCTGTCAGCGTCCACTGTCATCTCATCATTAACTTGCTCACCTTGCGGCCAAGGTTGATGACTAGTCCGAAAGCACGCAGCCGGGTTGCTGAGCCCAGGCTGGTCCCCCCTCAGCCTCCCACCTCCCACCTCCCACCCCATGGCCGGGTTTGCCCTTAACGGTGCCCCACCCAGGCACGGCTACGCCCGCTGGCAGGACATCCAGAATGACCCGAGATACATGATCCTCAACGAGCCCTTCAAGTCTGAGATCCACAAGGGCAACTACTTGGAGATGAAGAACAAGTTTCTGGCCCGCAGGTTCAAGGTCAGTCCCCGTAGGCCAGAGCCTGCAGTGCAGGAGCTGCTGCAAGAAGGCAGGTTACACGGGTTGGGGGGGTGCCCTGGCCAAGGCAGTGACCGACCAGCAGCCCCCTCCTCACATATCTGGACGTGGGCCGGGCTGTTCATCACGGGGTCAGTCACGTGGTCAATCACCTAACAGTGTGTTGGGTCCTCCATCTGGGCCAGGCCCCCATGGGTGAGTGTCCCTGCCCTGAGTGATGGTGCGGAGGAGATTGGCGAGAGCTCTAAAGGGGGTGCTAAGAGCATACAAGGGGGGGTAGATGGGTGGAAGCGCGTCCTCCCTCCCTTTCTGCCAGATGCTGGGCCTGCGGGGCGGGGCGGGTGGAGGAGGGGCGAGGCGGCGCTCAGTCCCCCCGCCCCGCCCCCCAGCTGCTGGAGCAGGCGCTGGTCATCGAGGAGCAGCTCCGCAGGGCCGCGTACCTTAACATGACCCAGGACCCCAACCACCCCGCCATGGCCCTCAACGCCCGCCTGGCTGAGGTGGAGTGCCTTGCCGAGAGCCACCAGCACCTGTCCAAGGAGTCCCTTGCCGGGAACAAGCCAGCCAACGCCGTCCTGCACAAGGGTGAGCGAGCCCGCGGCCTTTGGGCCGGCTTCCCACCTCCCTCTCGTCCCGCGGGCCCTGATGGGGCGGGGGTCAGGCCAGAGGGCGTAGCCTCCAGGCCAGGGTGAGACCGTCCATCATCCCGTGCAGGGAGAGTTAGGCCCTCCCTCCTCTGTACTCGTTCGTTTGCACAGTCTGCTCCCTGTAGGCCCTGGGAGGGGGGGCAGGTAACACCAACGTCTGTTTGACTCATCAGGCCCTGACGATACGCTTTAAACGTGGCATCTCTTTAATGCTCACAACACCCTTGAGCCATAAGGCTAGTTACCCCATTTGAGAGATGGGGACGTGGACGCCCAGGGCGGTGCAGTAATCGCCCCAGATCTCCGGGGATTCGGACCTTTGACTCCTGCATGCCCGGTCTTCAGGAAGCTTCTGGGCTGGTGGGAGGGACGGGGGAGCCCGGGCCGAGCTCCCACGAGAGCCCCGGACCTGCCGTGTCTGGGAGACGGCTCCCGAGGCTGCGCTGGGCCGGGGCCGCAGGCCCCCGGGGCTGCTGGGGGGCTGGCGGAGGGCCTGACGGAAGTCCAGTTCCTGGCTCTCCCCTTGGCAGCCCTCGGGCCCCGGGACCCCTGCTGCTCGCCCAGGCGGCCCGTCTCCGCCTCGTGGGCCTGGTGGGCCGGGTAAGGAGAGCCGTCTGCGCCCGCGGTCTGGGGAGCGTGATCGCAGCCCCGTGGGGGAGCCCGGCCCGCCGGTGATCCGCAGCGCCCGCCTGCCCCTCCCCCCCGCAGTCCTGAACCAGCTGGAGGAGCTGCTGAGTGACATGAAGGCTGACGTGACGCGCCTGCCGTCCATGCTGTCCCGTATCCCCCCAGTGGCCGCCCGGCTGCAGATGTCGGAGCGCAGTATCCTGAGCCGCCTGACCAACCGGGCCGGCGACCCCACCATCCAGCAGGTCAGGCTCGGCCCATGCGCCCCGGGCCCGCTCCCCGTCCCGCCAGCCCTGGGCGCCCCGGGTTGGGGCTTGGGGGGCCGTGGGACGACGACCTTTAAGCTTGGGTCCTTGCCTCTAGGGCGCTTTCGGCACTTCCCAGATGTACAACAGCAACTTTGGGCCCAACTTCCGGGGCCCTGGACCGGGAGGGATTGTCAACTACAACCAGATGCCCCTGGGGCCCTATGTGACCGGTAGGTGCCCGCCGCTGTCAGGCGGCACGTGCAGGGGCGCCCCTGGGGGTCCGGCCCGGCTGCCAGCACGCCGGGCAAGCCGAGCTTCTCTGTCTCTCTCCCAGACATCTAGCCGTCCCCGCGAGCCCCCTCTGTTGCAGCGCTCGTTTCCAGCTGAGGTAAGCCCGCACCTGCGCGCCTGCGGTCCCTTGTCCCCGCCTCGGGTGGCGCGTCCGGCCGGGCCAGGATCAGCCCCGAGGCCGGCGGGTGTGCTCCCGCGTGTCCCTGTGCACGCGCGTCCACGGCGGTGAGCCGGCCCCACGCCTGGCCTGCACGGGTCGGTCTCCACTGCCCAGCGGGGTGGTGGGCGCCCCAGGACACCCGCTCCCTGCCTGGGCGCGGGGTGACTCGGGGGCGGAGGGGGTGAGGAGAGAGGAGCTGACTTCTGAAAAACCGCCAGTTCACCCCAGCCTCCTCCCCCGGGCCCCCAAGCCCCGTGCGTCCTCACAAGAACGGTCCCTTCGGGGTGGGGGCGCTGGGGTCTCCAGGCTGACCCCGCCCCCAGAACGCTCTCTTCCCAGGCCTCTCCGGCCCTCCGGCTGTGGCGGGGAGCTCGTGGCTCCGGAGCGCCCTGTGACGGGTGTCGGCGGGGACGGGCGGGCGGGGCTCCCCTCTGCCGAAGACCCGGCCGCTCAGCGGGGTGACCGTGACCGGCCTCTTGCAGCCACGCCTGCCGGGCCGCCCACCTGACCCCCACAGGAGAGAACAGCTACTGCCTTTTTAGGAGCCATGCCACCTTGGGACGGAAAGGGAAACTGAGTAACGCCATCACACGGGGGGCGAGGCCCAGCCTGGCTGGACCGGAGCCCAGAAGTGCCACCTCGTCATTGTGCCAGTGTCCTACCCAGCGTCACACGCACCCCTCGGCGGGACGTGCCCCTTGGCCACCTTTTCCGGACTTCTTAGAGGAGATTTCATTTATTTGTACATCTTTTGCACTTTCCTATTGAAGACTTGAACGAGTCTGTCTTGATATGAAAGTTGAGTGACGTACTGGCGGGGTCTCCCCCACGGCGCTCACGTCTCTGTCAGCGGGCTCCAGACTGCGAGGGAAGAGCCTAGAAACCCGGCTGCCGCCCCGTGGACTCGGCCCGCCTGGGGAGCCCCCCGGGTGCCCCCGCCCACCCCATCCCCTCTGGACGGCCTGACTGCCTGTGTTCTGGCCCCCCCTGCCCTCGGGGCTCCCCAGGGCTGGATGGGTCAGGACTGGGGAGTGGCTGCCCAGCCCCCGGGTAGAGACCTCGGCTGCTGTCCGGGGCTGGGGATGTCTTCCACCCTCTTCCCGCCGGGGCTGGGGGCTACCAGGTATGTGCTGTCTAGGTGGGGGGGGGGAGCCCATCAGCAGGTGTCTGTCTCTGGCGCAGCACGTCTGCAGGCCCTGGACTCAGCAGCAGCGCAGGGCCTGTGTCCCCTGCTGTGCCACGTGGCAGGCCACGTGTGGCCTGTGCTCCCGCGAGGGAGGGGAGGAGTCTGTGCGTGTTGCACAGGGGCTGCGAGAGCCTTAGTCTCGGTCTCTGCGGGGAGGGGCTTGTCCTCTGTTGGGGTGTGGTTAGCATCCTAGCACGACAGGTCCCTGTGGCACCGAGGGTGGCCCTAGAAGCCCCGGTCCTGCCCTGTGCTCTGGGAGGCCCGTCACACCCCCCTCTAGGTACCCACTCCCTGTTCAGTCTCATGGCCACAGATGCAAAGAAACGGGGCCGCCCCTTGGGACCCGGACTTCGCCCTGTCCTCCTGTCCCTGGGGAGACCCTGATCTGGTCACTTGCTGTCTGGGCCGGGGCCACAGTCAGAGGGCCTGGGGAAAGCTGGGCTCGGAGGCCGGGGGCTGGACCTGATGGTCGTCCAGCCCTCCGAGCTGGAGCATCCCAGGCTCCTGCCTCGTCTTCTCTGGGGAACCTCCACTGGCCCCCTTCCCGTGCTCAGCCGGGGGTCTTCCGTGAGGGCCCCCGCTGGTGGGGAGGAGTGGGCGGGGCCCTGGGCCTGTGTGTATCCGATGCTTCCTCTGCCTCTGGCTTAGCCTGGGCGGGGGGGGGGGCTTCCTGGGGAAGTGTCCTGGCTACAGAAATCCAGGAGGGGCCAAGATTCGGGGGCCTGTCTGGGGGTCTCTTGCACAGTCAGCCCTCATGGGATCCCGGGTGTCCTCTGTAAATGGCTTTCTCTGAACCCCTCGAGGGCTGCACCCAAAGCCTCTTCCATCTTGGTGTTCCCTCGCTTCAGTCTCAGTCAGAACCTCCGAGGCCGAGTCGGCCCGGGCGCGCACGTGGGTGCAGTGACGAGCGTCCCGAGGGTGGCCCGCAGTTTCCCAGGACGTGCGTGCGGCAGCGCCGGCCTTGCCTTCTGGGCAGGGCAGGCTCACCCGTCTGCTGGGGTTCTTGCTGTGCCACGCGCCCAGGCTGGTGGTGCCCTCTGCTCGGTGCCTCCCTGCACAGGCCCCTGGCTCAGGCCACAGGCGAGGTGACCGCACGGGCCCCCTCCCCACCCAGAGTGCTGGGACACTCCCCTTCCAGACGTCCGGGCAGCCCTGTGGCCGGCCTCCCTGGGCACAGTGCTGGCCTCCCCCGGCCTCGGTGGATGGGTCTCGAGTGCCCAGCCAGGAGGCCCACGGTGGCCGGGCAGGGCCCCGCATCTCCACTGCCTTGCCCCAAGGGCTGCTGGTACCCCCGCTGTCAGCCCTTTCTCCCCAGGAAGCCTCCCTGTCCCCCATCTTTGCTTCCATGCCCGGTCTCCCCCTCCTCTACTGGGTGTCTGCGATGGCCGGGTCTGGGAAGGGCTCAGCTCTGCACCTGGGGCCCAGGACGGGGGTTTCGGGCCATTGGGGTGTGGGTTTCCAGTCGGCTGGTTTGCGAGAGGAAAATGGATCTCAGACTGTTTTCTTCTTAGTTTATCAGTTGCCCCTGCCACTCGTGGCGGCGGGGGAGCGGGGCGGCCACTGTCTTCGGCATCTCCCGGCTGGGTTTGGTTTTTGCTGCTGGCGGGATGAGGGGCTTTGTGGACAAGCAGACTCCTACAGCGTCAGCCCGCATTTTTGTTTCCAGCCACCCTATTATTTAAACCGGTGCCGAGTTGGCTTTGGGCCACAGTTTTGGAAAGCACTGCCTGCTGGGCTCCCAGGGGAGGAGGGGAGCTTGGGCTGGCCCGACCGTGTCCGGAAGGGCCCCCTCTGGCACACAGCTGCCCGGCAGTGCATTCCCTGGGAGGAGACGCTCCCTGCAAGCCACCTTCGGGAGCTCCTTCGCTTTCTGCAGGTTGCGACCAAGGTCCTGCTGATACCCACAGCTGGTGCAGGTGCCCGCCCTCCTGCTCTTCGGGGGCCCCTTTCCGGGGTCCTCTGGGGCCTCCCCAGCCCAGACTGGCTGGTCGAGTCTTGCCCCAGTGACACCGTAGCTCTTGCTCCCAAGTGGCGGGTCCCAGGGCCCGAGAAGGTCATGTAGAGGGTGGGCTCAGGGACAGGAGTGCCTCTCGAACTTGGGAGGGGGGGTCTTTGTGGGGAGGTGGGGGGGTGAGGTCTTGGCCTGGCCTTGGCCTCCAAGCCCCCCGCCGCGCCTGCAGCTGCCCTGTGCTCACTGTGGTCTCCGGCCGGGAGGCTGGCTCCTGCCCCATTTTATATCTCTGCAAGTTTACAGGTCGTGGTGCGTCAGCCCAAAGTCATTGGCGTTGTGTTTTGGGTTTTTTTCTTAGTTTTCAGATTTTTTTTAAACAAAAGTATTTTTTTAGGTGAGGTAACCCAGAAAGGGCCCGTTGGGTGTGTGTTTATGTCCTGAACCCCTGACATGGAGATGGGAGCCCCAGCCCCCCTCGGCTCCTGCGTGCTCGAGATGAGGGAAGGGTCCTGCCCCCTGTGCATTGGGAGCGTGGGGCGGGGAGGGAGCAGACCCCCCCCCCAGGATGGCATCTGGCCCGGCAAAGGGGGCCAGGCCCCTGGCCCTGGGTACAGCCCCCAGGCCAGCAAAGGGGTCAGGAGCTTTAGGGGTGAGTTGGGAGGGTCCCGGCCAGGGGGCTGGAGCCGGAAGCTGAGTCCCCGTGAGTGGCAACCCGTCCGGTCCTTGGCAGGACACATGGGCGGCCGGACGGGACTGTAGCCGACACAATCCCCTTTACTTTGTACTCTGTGTGTGTGTCTTGGTTTTCTGTGTTTTAATAAATCCTTTGGGAAAGGATTCAAAGTGTTTTCCTAGATTCTTACTCATCTGGGACGGGGGTGGGAGCTAGAGACAGGGTGGGGGGAGGCCTGTGGGGGATGGGGGTCACCCGAAGCCATCTCCCCCCTGAGAAGACATGGCCTCATGAGGCCGAGGGGCTTGCTGGGATGGGGCCCTAAGAGGGGGTGGTGCCTGTCTCTCCCACCTGCACCCCAAGATGCAGACACAACGTGGTATCAGAGAAACCCTGAGCCCCCAGTGGCACTCGTGGGCCTCCCTGGACCCTGATCTCTTTGCATTCAGAGAGCACAGCCGCCTCCCAGCAACAGAGAATGTGTGTGGAGGGTCGGGGGACACACCCCTACCCCCGATTCACTTGGGCTGGGGGGGCCTCAGAGTCCCCCGTCTCAGCCCCTCCCCTGGGGCCCTTTCTCCCAACTGGACCCTTTGCCTCAGTCTGCCGGCCCCTGCAGGTGGCGGCCCCCCCGCCCCCCACTGCCTGCGTCCCGGACCCTGGAAAGGAGAGGCCGAGAGCCGCAGACCCGGCAGGCTGGGGTTTTATTTGTCATTCCGCGGATACAGTGGCTGTGTCCCGGCTGAGTGTGGTCTGGAAGCGCGAGGCGGGCGCGGGCTCTGCAGGGAGTGTGGTGAGCGGAGCCCGGCGGTAAAAAAGGGGAGAGAAGAAAAGCGCGTTATTTACACGAGGGGAAGAGACAGAGCAAGCCCGTCGTCCCGGGACCTCGGGTGTGCACGGGGTTTGGAGTGAAAACGGCGGGGGTCCGGCAGGTCAGCAAGGGAGACTGAGCCCAGCCCTGCCCTCAGCCCGGGCCTCCGTCCTGTGTGGGGTGCCCCGGGGGTCCCCGCGGGAGGGGAGGGCCAGAGGCTGGCTGGCGGGCAGCTGGGGCCCTGGGGGCTGCCTCTCCTGGTGGGGCCTGGGCCCGGCCTTCTGTCCAGAACCTAGCTGCCCCCGGCCCCCACCAGCCCCCTTCTAAGTCGGGGGCCCTCCCTGCCAGCGGCTGTGGAAGAGAGAGGAGACTCAGAACGGGGTTGTGGGTGGCCCCCCGGGGGCCAGGAAGCTGCTCGGGTCCTGGCAATGGGCTTTTCCGCCTTGGCCCAGGCCAACCCCGAGGGGCCTCCTCTCCCGCTGGCGGGCGTGTGGCCTGCCCCCGTGTGGCTCCCTGTGAGGGGGCAGCGGCTCCTCCCTCGGGCCCCCCACAAGCCCTGGTCCATCCTCCGGCAGTGGGCAGGTTGGGGGGCAGCCGTGTGAGGGGGGCCCAGCCATCCCCCCCGCCCCGATCCGGTGCCTCGGTTCCACTGGGGCGGCCTGGCCCGGAGGACTGGGTCCCTGCCCGGCCCGTGTGGTGGTGGTGGGCGGCCACAGAACGGAGGGCCCTGCGGGGACAGGCTCGCCCTCTCCCCATGCCCAGTGTGCAGTCTGTAGATCTGGTGGAGGTGAGCCCCCCTCAGGGGCCTGGTCCGGGAGGAGGGGGGAGGGTTCTAGACTCCAGGGTCAGCACAAATGTCAGGAATGGAAGCTGTGTCCCTCCCTGCCCCCCCGCTTGCGTGTGTGGCTTTCCCAGGCCTCAGCCCAGCCAGGACGGGCCACAGGCCCTCTGAGAAGGGCAGGGAGGAGCCCCTCCCACAGTGGCCTGTGCGAAGGGCGAAGTGGGCCCGGCTGGGCAGGGGCGCGGGGGGTGTCGGGGTGGGGGCCGCCTGGACTGGAGCCACACGGACGTCCCACAGCGCGGGCTCCTGGCCCCAGCCCTCCCAGAGCCAGCAGAGGCCGACCCTCAGGACCGCGGGGGCTGGGAGCCCTCCCCTCGTCCACCTTCCCAGCCTGCGGCCGACGTTTCTGTCTGTCCTTCCCCAACTCCCTGTCCTCAGTCTGGTCCAGGCTGGGGGTGGGTGCACGGCAGGGAATGACTGACTCCAGCCGTCCTGACCTCTTCACAGGGGTGTGTGCGGAGGTCTGGGGGCACCCAGACCTAGCCTCACACGGGGTGCCTCACCCTGACCGGATCCGAGGCCTCGAGGAAGGCACTGCTCCAGGGAGAGGCTCCTGGGGTCTTCTCCCAGATTGTGGGGGCTCCTGCCAGATGTTCGGGCCCCCCAGCCCCAGGGCATGCAGCACAGAAACCCCCAGGGACCCGCCGTCACTGAAAGGGCCTAAGTGCGGTCTCTCTGAGGACCAGAAGGCCACTACCCAGGTAGAGCGAGGTGCGCTCCCGTGGACGTGGTCGGCAGCCACAGTCTACCTATGAACGCGCGACCTCGGGGGCCTTCTGGGGCCAGGACGGAGGGGCGGGGGACAGCGCACCTGGCCAGGAGGGCAGGTGGGGGCCTGGAGGGACCCAGGCTGGAGCCTGCTCCTCGGGCCCCTCCCCAGAGCTCAGGGCTTCTCTGGGCACGGGGCTCGTGGACTGTGTACAGGGAGGAAGCCGGCAGGACCACAAGCTCGGTTAGACCCTGAACTTCCCATGGGCCCCCCGTTGATAGTGAAACCCCCCGGATCTTGGACCCTGCCAGCAAGGGTGGGGGTAGGGGTCAAGGGACAGCTCGGAAGGCCCCTGAGAGACCCGTGCGGGCAGGCGGTGGTGCTCAGGAGGGTGCAGAAGGAATCTGGGGTCAGGCCTATGGTAAAATGCCGGGAGCCCTTGGCCAGAGGGAGGTCGAAGGAGCCCCACCCCATGTCCACTGCCCCAGTGGAGGCGGCGGGAAGAGCCAGACCTGGTTTCCTCTTTCCCACCCCCAACACCAGCTGGGGGTTCTCTGCGGAGGAGCGGCCAGCCCTGCTGCCCCCAGGACCAAGTGGGGTCTCGGCCTGGCCTGGCCTGGAGGTGCCTCTGGGAAGGGCTGAGGCCGGGAGCAGCCAGGTGGTGTCTTGCTGGAGGGCGAGCGGAGGCTGCAGGCGGGCTCGGGCAGGACCAGCATCCTGCCCCGTCCGTGTGGTCTCCCCCGGCCCGGATCGGAATTCGGTCCCGCGAAGCAGCGAATGGTGTCTTGCAGCAACTCTTGAGATCCTTTCCCCGACCACACCTCGCTGTGATGTTTTCTTTTTGATGCAAACCACACCCCTGACCTGGCTTCAAAACAGCTTAAGCGAGCGAACAAGAGAGACTAGGAGGGAAATGGAAAATGTCCAGGCAAGCGGCCGGGGGCTTCTTAGGATCTGTAGTCCTTTTTGCTGTACGGTTTATTGCCCAAAATACTATCGATCTCGTGGATGATGGAAGACGACAGTTTCGGAAGGACCTGTGTGCGAGGACAAGAGCTCATCAGAATCCCACCAACAAGACTGGCCTGGCCTGCGAGGGAGGCTGGGTGACAAGCTTCTGGCCACCGCCAGCCTGTCCTGCCTCATCACTTCATGCTTCTAGCCAAAGCAGAGCTGGGCTATGCTGCTTCCGTGTTCTAGATGGTCTGGGGCAGAGAGGAAGCCTGCCCGCGTTCATCTCTGCACCTCAAACTCCAGAATGCTCTAGAACCATCTAGAAGGCACAAAGTACAGATTCCAGGGCCAGACACCTGATTTCTGTACCCCCAAACTACGTTTCCTAGCCTTCCCTACTTCAACCAACAGCAAGGCCGCCCTCAAGGGTAAACCCCACAGGCTGCCGCTGACCGTGCTCTTGCTCACCCTCACCCCCATCCTGCTGGCCTCGCCTTCCTGAACATCCGGGATCCAACCCTCTCCGAGGGGTCACTTCCCTGCAGATCTCGCTGCGCCCCCTCCTGTTCCCTAAAGACTTTCCTCCACTCAGCAGTCAGGGAGAGAGGGATCCTTTTAAAATGTAGGTGGGGATGGGGTCCCTCCTCTGCTCTCCTCTCACTCGACACCCACCAAAGTCCCTAGTGCCCCAGGCACTGCCCCCTCTGCTCAGGCCATGCCCACCGGTGCCCACCTGTGCCTCTTCTCTTCCTCCAGGTGTTTGCAGGTCCCGCTCTGCAGCCTCGGAGCCTTTGCTCGCATGTCACGTTCTCAATGAACCTACCCCACCACCCCCTTCAGCCTGGGCCCACAGCACCACGGCCATTCTGCGCCCACCTTACCTAACCCTAACCCTGCCCTTGCTCGAGGGCCCATCACCCTCAGATTCTAATTTCCTCAAGTCTTGCGGTCAGTGTTCATTGTCTGCTCTTCCAGGGCCGGGCTTCTAGGGGAGCTCGCGGTAGCCCAGAGGCCCACGGCAGTGCCTGGCACACTGTAGGTGCCCAACAAACATGGGCTGGATGAAGGACTGACTGTGACCCAGAGTTCGGCCCCAGGGCCTCGGGGGACACACCCAGCAGCCCCCTCCCCGACTCGCCTGTATGGCTCCGATGTTCTCCATGAGCTGGTCCGCACTGGAAGCACCCAGGAGCACGGAACTGACCCCCTCGTTCCTCAGGCACCAGGCTGGGGCAGGAAGACCAGAGGTGAGGGACACACAGCCAGAGCAGGGGCCCCTCCTGGTTCTGCCCTGTCCCTGACTGGGCCACAGAGATCCGGCCTCTTGGTCACGGGGCTGAGGGTGTCTGGGAGGGCCAAGGATGCTGGGTGGGGGCTTGGCCCGGGACGGGGCTGGACGGGCTCCCGGGAGAGCCCTGGCACCAACTGCTTGCAGGGGGAGAGGTGGCCCTCGTGCTCAGGGACGACCCCCCACGCTTCTCTCCCCATGAAAGTTGGAGCCCCATTGCCTCTGGCTGGTCAGTGGAGGGAGTGGCCCCGGCCCCCAGGGACTCCTGACACGGCCCCAGGGACAATGGTCAACCCTACCCCCCAAGTCCTGTTACCTATGGCCAGCTGGGGGAGGGTGCAGCCCAGACGCTCGGCGATGGCTTGCAGCTCCTTCAGCTTGGCCTGCTGGCGCCGGCCCTCCTCACTCAGGATCTTGTCCTTCAGCCACTGGTAGCCCTGGTGGGGAGGGCGGAGAGCACAGCCCACAGGTGAGGGCAGGTCCCCTGGACCTCAGTGTGCAGACGGCTGACGATCGGGGCCAAGGCTGCGTCCGCACCTCCGACCAACCGCGCCCCTGCAGGACACAGCTGGGCAGTTGGAAGACGGGGCCGTTGAGTGGGAAGCGCAGCGCCTGTGGGGTTGCTGAGGCCGGGCCCCTGAGCCAGGATGAGGAGCCGGGCAGCCTGGGCAGGGATGCTCTGGCCTCTGGCCCTGAGGAACCCCTTCCCCAAGCTCTGGGGAGCCGTGGTGTCACCTGCCCCCACCCCTGGCATTGCAATGCCTTCCAGGGAACTCCCTGACTCCGCTGTGGATTGGGCAGGAGTGGGGGGGACGGGCTGGCCTGCCCTCGAACTGGAGGCAGGGGGGCTCCAGGGCTGGATCTGCCCCCACCCGGGTAGGCCTTTCTCTGCCTGCTCCTCCCCCCCCCAAAAGCCTGCATTTTGAAGACCCTCCTGCGCCCCCACTGCAGAGACGTGTCTATGTTGAGGGGACAGTCCCAGGAGATCGCTTCTGAGGGACGAATGCAGCAGCGCTGCAGCCGTCAGCCCAGAGGTCGCGGCCGGGCCACAGAAGGTGCGGGGGTACCTGCGGCAGCAGGGGTCGCCCCAGAGAGCGCGGGTGGACCCGGCCCGGGCTGTGCAGGGGGAGGGGGGTGGCGGGGTGCTGAGGGAGGGGAAGGGCTTTTTCCGCGGGGG
>LNAC01000237.1:790165-854953 GCA_002007465.1 Ailurus styani | reverse complement strand
GGGAAAAAAATGAAACAAGATGGGATCGGGAAGGAGACAAACCATAAGAGACTCCTAATTTCACGAAACAAACTGAGGGTTACTGGGGGGTGGGAGGGTAGGGATGGGGTGGATGGGTTATGGACATTGGGGAGGGTTTGTGCTTTGGTGAATGCTGTGAAAGGTGTAAGCCTGATGATTCATAGACCTGTACCCCTGGGGCAAATAATAATAATTAAAAAAAAAAAGAAGAAAAAAGCTATGGCTGGAGTGCGTCCTGTGGCTGTTTGCCCGGATTCCTTCCCAGCAGCCACACCAGGACCATAGGATTATTATTTGCAGATGGAGAAACTGCCGTGCTCAGCGAGTACTCCGGCCTGGGCTGGCTGGCGCGTCTCTGCAGCCTGGCGGGCAGAGGCTGATGCCTGATGCCCGATGGGCACATGCCTGCCACCAGAGTTTGCCCCTTTCGCTGCTCGACAGTGAGTTTGTGCTCCACCAGCAATGACCCACTGGTGAGGGGGGTGAGGCTCGAGCCGCAGGGGGAGGGGAGAGGGAAGCGCCCCCTGCCGTGAACAGCCCCTCTGAGATGCCGCAGAGATCTCTGCTGGTCCTCTGGACAGTGCAGGTGCCCCTTTGAGAGAGTCACAGATGCAGACAAGCCCGCCCCTCCCTTCTCAACACTCAGCTCAGAGCATCAAGCCTCCTTCCCCAGCTCCCCAGGGTCGGGTGAGTCCCACAACCCTCAGAAACTGTGGGATGGAAAGCCAGCCCTGCCTGGCTTCGTGGGCGTTCTCTCCATACCAAACTCAGAAGCCCCCTGGGCCAGGCAGGTACGCAGAGTGAGGCTGGTGGCCAGCGGGGACCATTGGGGTGGGGGGACCGACAGTCGCAGCCCCCGGGGAAGGCAGCTCAGCGTGGCTACGTCTTGTGATTTTTCCAGAGAAGCCAGAGGTCCAGGGTATTTGGACGCGGTAAAAATCTCCCGATTTTCAGATGCTGGCAATGAAGCCCGAGGATTGTGGATACCGAGCAGGCCAAAGCGAACCCCCGTTAGTTAGCGGCTGTCCTTTGAGTCAGAAAGCCCGGGGGGAAGAAAGGCCATAGGTGGAGGAATTTTCGGGATCCACCCATGGGGCTGGTTGGCTCCAGTGGAGCTCAAGTGTAATAGTGTTCAGACCCACGACCCTCCCGGGGGCCGCCTCCTCCTCTCCCTGGCGCCTCTCCACCTCTCTGCACCCCGGGGCTCCTCTCTGCCCCTCCAAAGCTCCAGGCACACCAGGCGCCTTCACTGGGTCATCTCTGTCGTCAACCTGACTTCAGGGATGTGTCCTAGCAAGCCCCCGAGCTCTGCCCAGGAGAGCGCCCCGTGCTGGGGCCCTAGCCAGGGTACACAGACGATTTAGGGGTGCGTGATGCCTCCTGGGGAGGGTTCTGGGTGGAGGAGGCTCAGCACCAAACCTTTTATTCTCATACTTCAGACCCCGCATCTCTCCCCCACGCCCGTTTGCTCACCTGGAGAACAGCACCCTATAGGTGTTCCGAGCTCCGCTCTTCCCACTTCCACTACATCTTGGAAACCCACCCATATTCGTTCATAGGGATCTTCATTCTTTTTTTTAAAAAATTATTTACAACAATTTAAAGATTGTGGTAAAACATGCACAACACACAATTGACCCTTTTCGCCATTTCTACGAGCGCCTTTCTGCGGCGTGAAGCACAGGCGTGTTGCACAGTCCTCACCAGCGCCGGCCTCCAGAACGTCCGCACCTTCCCGAACAGAAGTGTGGTCCCCGTGAAACCCCAGCTTTCCACCCCTCCCTGTCCCAGCCCCCGGCGCCCACCCATCTGATTCTGGAATGCCTGGGGCGCGTCCTACAGAGCTTGTCTCTCTGTGACTGGGTGACCTACTGAACTGAGGAGTGTGAGTGTTCCGGGGCCGGGTTTGGAGGGTGGTCAGGCGGCAGGGGGAGAGCACGCGCAGGGGCCGGGGTTGCAAGCAGGGAGAGCCTGGGGTGTGTGGAGGAGGGCAGGGTGCAGTGCTCGCCCGTCCTGGGCTCCCGCACAACACCCGGGCACCTTCCTTCCCCCGTCTTTCTCTAACTGCGGCATCGGCACGATCGGCCAGTCCTGCCAGCTCCTCCTTGAAGCTGATCCAGCGTCGGACCCTCCCGCCACCACCTCCGCTGCATCCACTTGGCCGCAGTCAGAATGCCCCCAGCTACGTTTCTGTGGTAGCCCCTAACGTTCTCTGCCTCTGTCCTTGCCCCCAGCACCCTGCACGGGGCCATGTGTGGTCCAGCATCTGCCACGCCAAATCCAGGGCCCTGCCCCAGGCCTGGCCCAGCAGAACCTACATGTTAACTGGCTTTCCAGGGGATTCGTGCGTACATTCCAATCTGAGGAGCACCCCCATCCTTGGGGGATTTCTTGTCCTCAATGGAGCAGCCAGAGTGAGCCTTTTGAGTGGTCAGGTCTAATTTCCTCTGTGACTTCCATGTCACAGACGGTCAAAGCCATGGTCCCCGCCAGATCTGTTCCCTCACCTCTGCCCCTATCTCTCAACCTGGGGCTCCTCCTATGGCCTCCCGGAGGCCGGGTCCAGCCTCTTCCCTTGGCCTGGAATGCTCTCTTTCTGAGTCACCACATGGCTCACTCTTGCTTCCGCCTTCCCTGGTCATCCTGCATAAATGGGAGTAGGCATCCGAGGCCCTCCTTTCTCTGTGCTTGTGTTCTCTGTGTTTGATTAAATAATGGCTCCTGGAGCCTGTGAACGGTCTCTTTGGTAGAAAGAGAATCTTTGTAGATGTGATTGCACAAAGGGTCTTGTGGGAGACGACCCTGGATTATCAGGTGGGCCCTGAATGCCACCACAGGGGTCCTTAGAGGAGGCAGCCAGACACTGGAGTGAAGTGGCCACCAGAAGCCGGAGGAGGTGTGGTGGAAGCCCGCTCTCCTCCCCCCAGAGGGTCCCCTGGGAGTGGGACCCTACTGACACCTTGATTTCAGCTCCATTACCCTGATTTTGGACTTCTGACCTCTAGGCCTATGAGAAAATAAATGTCTCTCATTCTAAAACCACAGAGACGGTGGTCATTTGCTAATGGGGCCACCGGACACGTCGAGGCCTCGGAGGTGTGATGTCTTACTGTCCCCCTCTCCAGAAGGACAGCAGCCCATGGCAGGGACCGGCACGTGACAGGGGCTCAGCGGTCTGAGTGGAGCAGACATTGTCCTTGGCTGGCTCCACCCGCCGACCTGCAAGGCCCCCACCAGGCAGGAAAGATCAGCAGGCTTGACACAGAGGATGCCCAGCCCCATTTCACCTGCCGCTTAACCAGAAAGAGGGAAACAGGACCCTAACTACACCAGGCCAGGGAGAAAAGAGAGTGAGGGGTGGGAATTTCCCAGGCTGCACTTTTTATTTTACAGGTCTGCTGTGATTCTGGCGTCACTCCTCTTCCAGGCTTTCCTTTAAGGGTCATTATTTATTTTAGAGGTAGGGAGTGGAGAGTGTGTGCGCACACGCACGCACAAGCAGGAGCAGAGGGAGAGAGAGTCTCAAGCAGACTCCTGGCTGAGCATGGAGCCCGGTGTGGGGCTCGATCTCTCGACCATGAGATCATGACTGAGCCCAAATCAAGGGTCGGATACTCAACTGACTGAAACACCCAGGTGCCCCCTCTTCCAGATTTTTCTACGTGAATACATGCTTCTCCCCTGCAAGACTGCAGCTCTCACATACAGACGACTGTTCGTGCTGTTTGTCGCACACTGGCTCCTGGGTCCGTCCCATGTCACTCTTTAAAACGTGACTCCTAAAGGCTCATGCTCTGTGGGTTGGTCCTACTTTATGGGATGAAGTGTTTATTTTGAGACTGTCTGGATCTTTCTAATATCAGAGTCCCCGAAACTAAAGGCAGGAGGAATTTCAGGAGACATGCGGGCCTCTTCCCTGCTGTCCCTACTTGGGGGCCAGGGAAAGCCATCCCATACCCCGAGCTGGGAGCTGGCCATGGGCTCTGAGGCAGGCGCCCAGGTGCCATTCCCCGTTCACGATTCTCCAGGTAGGACCCCGGGCACCTGCTTCATCTCTGGGGCTCTGCTTCCTCTGCACCTGCCTCCCTGGGTTGACACAGAATTGAGTGTCACGGTAAATGTGAAGTTCGTAGCTACTATCCTTATTAGATTTCTGATGCCCGGGCTGCTCTGAGCACATGGTCGGAGGAGGAGTTTTTCCCCTGAGCTGCCATGTGAGGTCACGGAAAGGGCACCGGACTAGAGCTTGGGAACCTGACTCTGACCAGTCCAGCTCCAACCCTCGGCCCCGTGATCAGAGGTTTGCTAACACTGTCTGCTTCCTCTGAGGGCTGGCTCTGCTCTGCCCGGCCCCTAAGGACTCCGTCCCCAGGGCCACGGCCCCGCAGACATTGGCAGACAGAGGACAGGCGACAGCAGACTTTCTCTATAAAGGACCCGAGAGGACACACTTCTGTCTTTGCGGGCCAGACGGTCTGCAGCAACTTGTAATGGGAAAGCGGCCACAGACCGTATGTAAACGGCGTGGCTGCCTGCCAATAAAACTTTATTTATAAAAAATGGATTGTGGGATTCATAGAGGCCGAGCGTGGAGTCGAGGTTACCCGGGGCTGGGGAGTTCTTCCCTCATGGTTCCAGAGTTTTGTTTGGGGTGATGAAACCTTCCGGAGGCAGACCATGGCGATGGTTGCCCAGTGAAGAGAACGCACTTAATACCATGGAACTGGACACTTAAAAATGGTTAATATGGTAAATTTTGTGTTATGCATATTTTAACCACAATGAAAATGGTGAAACAGCCAATTTTGTGTCTCGTACATTTGATTTAAAGTAAAAAAGAGAAAAGAAAAAAACCTAGGCTGGGGGCCCCACTTGGCCTGTGGGTGGCTGCTCATGGGGACCTGCGGGGTCCTGCCACGGGACCCCCCCTTTGCCACATGAAATCCACGCGGTCCTCACTTCTGTGGCTCCCTGGCATCACAGTGTCTTGCTCTAGAAACGGGACTGTGTTTCTGGATTCCTTAGCGGGCCACCCACCTTCCTTTGGACACAGGCTTAGCAAGAAACATGGTGCTCCTGATGGGGCATCACTGGGGATGCCCAGGGGGCTCGTGGCCTCCCCAGTCTGGGGCAGCACCCATGTTCCTGTGTAGCTCGGGATGGTCCTTGATTCCCTGTGGTTCCAGCCCCCCTGGCTCAGACAGGGAAGGCAGCCAGCTAAAGAAGAAGACGTGGCCATTCTTCATCTGAACCGTGGCGAGGTGGGCCCCTTATCCCTGACGTATTGATTTTTTGGGAGACTAACTGTAGGATTTAATACGAAAATTCTGCTTGCTCCTTCGCTCAATCATTTTCACCTACCAGGACTTTCGATAACCCCGAATCTGTCATCTATTATATCTCCTGTCCTCCCAGCTTTGTGTCATCGAGAAATGACTTCTAGTATCTTCATACGTGTCACTGTCTACGTGAAGGAGACACGGCAGAGGCTGGAGCCACCAGGGCCACCACTGGGTCATTCATCAACACTCTCTGGGTGCAAGGGATCCGTTGGTGACAAAAATCACCTAAGTTGGACGGTTACCACCCTGCCACGTCTCTGTGACTTTCTCACAAGGACATCACACACAGGTTAGCAAATGCCATTTGGAAATGAAGTCATTCCCCCCCTCCCTCAGCAAAAGGGAAAGAGGTGAGTCAGATCCTACTGATTTCGGGTGAACCACATGCGCTCTGGGGCGCCGACCTTCTATGCTAAGTGCTTGCAACCAATCCAGTGGCTAAAAGCAAAGCAATTTCCCGAACCTCAAAAACTCCTTTCCCCGGAGACCATCCGGAGCCAGAGCCTCAAACCAAGGGCAAGGCGTTCTACAGCCAGCTACTGCCATAAAAGGGAAAAGGGACAAAAGCACAAATGAAATACATTTAGATTTTGACAGAAGCAAAGCTTTTCCTTTGAAAACTTAACTGAGCAATCACAGCTAACAAGGTCTCGGATTAACGCACTTATTAATTTTTAAACACAACCTTTCCGAGGGTAAGTAGGGCAGACGTGAGGACAGCTCCGTGGGCAGACGTCCAGGACTCTCGGAGCAAGCGCCCCTGCGCTCCCTTCCCAGATAATCCCTCGCTGCCCAGAAGTGCACCCCGGCCTGGCGATGCGCCGGCCCCTCCCCAGTAGACGCTGCCCCCCCCAACTCCCCCCACCCCCCCGCTCGCAGGCGAGAGGAGCCCCTGCGAACACAGGGTCAAAGACAGCTAGGGGAGGGCGCCTGGGTGGCTCAGTGGGTTAAAGCCTCTGCCTTCGGCTCAGGTCATGATCTCAGGGTCCTGGGATCGAGGCCCGCATCGGGCTCCCTGCTCAGCGGGGAGCCTGCTTCCTCTCTCTCTCTGCCTGCCTCTCTGCCTACTTGTGATCTCTCTCTCTGTGTCAAATAAATAAATAAATAAAATCTTAAAAAAAAAACAAACAAAGACAGCTAGGGGAAATGAGCGGTGGGGGGCTGGGTAAAATGTAAAGCCACTCCGAGTCTTCAGCTTGCAGTGAAATTCGCAGAATCTGCATTCTGAAGGACCTCAGCAGACGCGGACTTAAGTTTTAGATCCTCAGATCCGCGCATGGGTGGGTGGGGGGTACTCTGTCCGAGCAGCTTAGAAAGACACGGGGCTGTGGACTTTGGAGAAGATGGGCTCCCTGGATTTTCCTGGCTAGCGGGGGCCTCGGTGCTACGCAGCCGAGGAACCTGAGTTTCTAGGCCTTTTGGGGACTCACGGCACTCGTGCCCCAAGGCACCCAGCTGTGTAGGGCAGGCACCGGATTTGGCATCTTTTAACGCTGCCGTGGCTCCCCTCACCTTTCCCGCTGGCCCAGAGGACCATGGCACCCTTGAGCGGCGGGCCTGCTGGTTCACGCGGTGGCCTCTACCAGGCGCCTGCCGTGCCAGCCTCTGCTGGGACCTAGGGCCCGCGGGAGCCCCGTCTTACCTCATCGGTGATCTGGCCTCCGAAGGTCACCCATGTTCCTGGAAGGAGAAACATGGGCTCAAGTCAGAGGACCTCTCTAGGGAGCTTGGCCCCTCCCCACCCCCAGGGTGCTCTGCCCTCAGGCTGCAGGTCCTGGGGACAGCCACAGGCCACCACGCCACTCCACTCTGCAGCGAGCACGTCCTCGGCATGTGGGGACACTGGGCCTTCAGGGCAAGTCTCCCTCTCCTGGACACCAAACCGGGGGACAGGCAGTGCCCGGAGCAGGCAGCTGGCTGCAGGTCTTTGAAATGCTCCTTGGGGCTCAAGCCGATGGGCTCCTATTCTGGTGACCTGCCACAGGGAGCAGGAAATGGGCCAGTTTGACAGCCATGCCCTCACGCTTGCTGGGCAGCGGGCGTGTGTGTGTGTGTGTGTGTGTGCACGTGCGCGTGCAGGGATGTGCCGGGAGCATATCGTAGGTACCATGGAGGTGGAGGCACAGTGTATTCTGGGAACAGAGCTCACATCTGGGGAAGGTCTATATAAAATCCAGCTGCGCTGTATGAGGACTCGGTCTCGTAAGGAGAGATGTTCTCCGGGCACACCTGGGGCCAGGGTGCTTCTCTGATTTTCTGGTGTGAAGCAGGGGTCCCCCCCATCCCTCTCCTGGGACCCCTCAACCTCCTGGTTGCCACGGCAACTGAGCCTCACCACCTCCCCAATCCTGGCTCCCTCCCCTCACCCCCAGGGCTGGCCCCTACAGCCCCCCCCTAAAGCCCTGGCCTTCCTGGGTGGCACTGGACTGAGGGGGCCCCCACACTCACCGAGCCCCAGGCAGGAGACCCGCAGGCCCGACTTGCCCAAGTTCCTGGAAAATAAACTTGGTGTGAGTTCTCAGTGACCAGTATGGGACCTGCCAGCCGGGCCTGGTCCCCCCACTGTTCCCAAAGCCCAGCCCCCAGCTTGAACCCCCCACTCCAGTCAATGTATCTTTTGAGACTCTGAAGGCAAGAGGTCCTCTCGAGAAGGGCCGGTGTCTCACCTGCCCTTAGGCGCAAAGAACCAACTGTCTGTACCCCTTGCCCGCCCTACTCACAGCAGGGCATGGCCACGTGGCTGGGCCACGCTGGTGACCACAGGGGGCTGGAAGAACCACCTCGAAAGAGAGCAGTGGAATGGGCTGATTGAGGCCTCGCGGTACCGGCCATCGCGGGCCTGCCGAGGTACCTGCCGGGTGAAGATCCCAGGGTCCACCCAAAGGGGCCATGGCCGTCACCCATGTCCTTAGGAGGTCACGGAGGGTGGCGTGCCCTGCTGAGGACTGGGGAGCCCCCTGTCCTGGCCGTTTGTCCTGGCACAGGCTGGCGGGGGTCCTGCAGGGGCAGCACGGGCCGGAGGGTCCTCCAGCATCACGTCCTCCATCTCGCACGGCGCTGTGGGTTGGGCGCCTTCCTTCTCCCGACGTTCCCACTTTACGTGGGAGCACCCCGGACCTGCCCGGGAGCAGAGGGGCCCGGAGTCCACCCGGGCTCCCCACCACGAGAGAGGCGTGCCCCTTTCCCCATCACGGGGGACGCAGGATGTGAGCCGCTCGCATGGGGACGTCCAGGGGCAGGGTGGGAGCCCACTCCCCTCGGGGGAGCCCTGCGGCCGGCATCGCGCTCCTGGGACCAGCCCGGGGTGCGACGCCCAGCCAGGCAGTGGGAAGTCAGAGAGCTGTGACAGACTCGGAGGGTGAACCCCAGCCTCCTTCCCTGAGGGCTTCTGCTTTTCCTTGTGTCCTCAGTTTCCCTACCCAAACCCGGCCCCCTCGGACCCTCTGAAGCCTGGGTTTCCTGCTTCCCAGACCCCAGGACCCCGCCCACGTCACAGGCAGTCATGGGGGGTGGGGAGGGGATATAACAAACTTGTAAACGGCTTGAGTCACCAAATTTAAAGTAGTTCTAGAACGCCCAGGTTTCCTCCCAAATTTCCCATCAAAACTGGCCCGGCTCCCGGCCCACTGTTCCTGCAGGGAGGGCTGGGATTTCCCTACGCAAGTTCAGAACAGCAGCTGGTACCTGTCAGGGAGGGGAGCAGACTGAGCAGAGGCTCTGAAGCCACAACTCAAACCCTGGGTGCGTGATGTAACCTCCTGCTGCCTCAGTGTGCCCCTCTGCAGAATGGGCACACCGGGCTGGCCACAAGGATGAAACAAGGTGACACGTGACCAGGTGTCACAGGACACTGACCCTGCCTTTTTCCTCACGCGAGAAGCAGCAGACAAATCTAAGAGCTTTGAAAGTTACTGTGTTAAAAAAAACCACCTGAAGTCTCCCTGTTCTTCTTCCTGATAAATCAGCGAAATAATCCGATGATGCTCTCAGCCCACGGCTCGTATGTTCCGACCCGGAGCAACTTGGATTTGCGGCTGCCGGAAGGGAAGGTGATGTGGTATCACCTGGACGCACACAGTGCTATCGCCTGTCTACACGCCTGTGGCCAAATACTCGGAATATTCCCGATGCAGCTTCAGATTTGCCACGAGAGCGTTAAAATATACCACGTATGAAATGTAAGGGCTGAGTAGTCAAGTGACTTAAAGCTTTTCTGATGTGCTTCAGATCATGCTTGAGTTGATGTTGCTTCTGAGCAGAAAGTTAATTTTTGTTGTGTCGTCCATGCGTACACTGGAATTAAAACATAGTTTTTTGTTTTGTTTTGTTTTTTAAAAACAAAGAGAGGCACAACCGTATCATCAATAGACGGTGCATCGGGCCAGGCCGCTTCCACAGTGCAGGTCATTTTCCCCACTCGAGCTAGAATGTACCTGTGGCGGGAAATCAGAGCACTGCTTACAAGCAGTCTGGGAAGGAAGCAAAAGGGATCGAAGATTCTGACCGGTGGTTCTTAACTGTTTGGGGGTCACAGGCCCCTCTGTGGACCGCTTCCCTGGAGACGCGCAGGACACGAAGACCCTCTGAACCCGCTGGTGATGTCCAGGCGCTCACAGGGCCTCGGGCAGCTGGTCTCGATAAATCCAGGCGCTGGGAGGGAGGCTGGGCGCCCGACGCGGCAGAACTAACTCCCACTTGTGACCATGGGAAGCAGTTTCCTGGCCAGGCTCCGTGGAAGGCGAAGTTTCAGGTATGTCCTCCTGAAATTCCCTTTCACGACTGTGGAACCAGATGCCTGGAGGCGCTGCGTGTTCAGAGGGACGATCGGCTTTAGCAACGGGGGGACGAGAGCCCAGAACCAGCCCCCCTGGGTCTGTGGCTGAACGGGGCGCCTGCCGCCCCTCGCCCACCGGAATGGGCCGGGGCCTAGGCCACTCGGCTTTCCAGCTGGTTCTCCACCCACTGCCCACAGGAATAATTTAACAAAACTGGGGCACCGCGTGATGCTGTAATCGCCCTGCTCAAGTTGTCTCCCTGCTAAAGTGACGGTATTAGTTTTGCCATCCGCTGCCAGGCCTCGGGAGAAGGAATGAGAAGGAATAGGGTATCTCCAGGCTGGAAGCTTTACAAACACGCTGCTCAGTGGGGGGTGGGGGGCGCCACAGACCTCCGCCTCCTCTGGGCCGGGCGGGGATGCGGCGTCCCTCGAAACTCCCGAGACTCAAACATCGTCCCCTGCAGATTGCGCCCCCCCTAGGGCCAAGCCGACAGGGTGATAAAATAGTCGCCTGAATCTCTAAACCCCAACGGTGTTAGTCTCCATCGATCTGCTTTATGCCTCTCCCGTGGTCTGGAAGGTGCTAACGAGGACTCACGGCTCATGGGGCCGACCTGCGGGAGGAAAGCAGGAGCGCCCACCGTCTCAGCCGCCAGAGCCCCTGCACCCCGATACTGCACCCCAGACCCCCGGGAGTTAATGGGCCTTTAAAGAGCCCAAGGCCTTCAAATGCAGCCGGGTGCGTGGAGGACAACAATGTGCGCCGGCGACGGACGGCAGCGTGGCCTTACTGAGCTGGTGGGGCGGGGGCGGGCGCTCGGGGCTTTGCCGTGCAGCTGTTAAAGCAGGGGGGCTGGGTGGCTCAGCGGGTCAAAGCCGCTGCCTTCGGCTCAGGTCCTGGGATCGAGGCCCGTGTCGGGCTCTCTGCTCCGCGGGGAGCCTGCTTCCTCCTCTCTCTCTGCCTGCCTCTCTGCCTCCTTGGGATCTCTCTCTCTGTGTCAAATGAATAAATAAAATCTTTAAAAAAAATAAAAAAAATAAAATGGGGGGGTGATGACTTGTTGACAGGTCTGTCCCGCTCCCAGACTCCAGGCTACCTACGGACATGCCTGGCCTTCTAGGTCTTCACCCTCAGATGGTAGCTGGTCGGCAGGGTCTCGGGGGCGCTTGCTGGGTGACTGGGCAGCGACAAGCCCCCGCACTGACGTCAGGCCCTTGGGGTTGAATGCCGGCCCCTCCCCTTATTCACACGGCTTGGCATTGCGCTTCTCCCACACTGAGCCCCTCCTGGGCCCTCCAGGGAGAATGCGGCACTCTGACCACCCACCTTTAGTTCCCTTAATGCCAAAGGGTGTGGCTGGAGGCCCCTCCTGGCCAGCTTCCTAAGAAGGTGGTCAGAGTGGGGGGTAGCGAGCAATCAGGCCCCCTGCGGCCCCCACCTGCATCCTAGCTGTGGCCTTGGGACCGTCGCTGCGGAGCAGCTCTGCGGCAGGCACCCCGGAGGGCAGGCACCGTGGGGGGCAGGCACCCTGTGGGGCAGGCAGCCTGTGCTCACCAAGGGCACCCAGTGGTTGGGATTCCGGCTCCCTCAGCCTCTATGAAACCACACTTCCTGCAGGTCTATGAAGCCGCCTTCCTCCCCCCACACTGTCGAGAAAAGCTGAGCAGGCCACACATAAGGGCAGACAAGGTCCCCTAGTTAGGAAGTGCTGGGGCTGGGATCCGAAGCCAGCTCCTCGGACTGCAAACGCCCTAGCCTAATGATCATCTCCCCTCACCGTCTGTCTCACCCTCTGAGCCTCTGGCACAGACAAGTGCACACACACGCACACATGTACGCGCAAACACACGCACCATGTGCCCATGGGCATACACACACAGACACATGCACGTGCACACACACGCACACAGTAGTCTTGAGCTCCCAGGCTCTTCGAGATTTACTCTTTAAAGGATCACAGGATCTTTGGCAGGAATCATGTTAATACCCACATTTTCCATTTACATTGCACCTCACGTTTTTTAGAAACGGTCTCACACGAACTCCTTTCATGATCCCAGGACTGACTTAAAAATAGCCGCAGGTAACAGGCATCTAACTCGAAATACATAGTGTGTTTACTCTTAGGTTTGGATCCCCACTTAACAAAAGATATAAGCCAGCAGGGCTTCTAGACTAGAGAAGTCCATTCTGCATTGTCCTCAAACACCAGCTTTTCCACCAGGGGCTCATAAAAGAATATCTAACGCCCCCAAGGACCCAGGGAAGGAGTGGATATGGGCAGAGATGCAGAAGGACTCAGAGTTATTCCAAAGTCCACCTCCCTGGGGCACAGGACTGCACACGGTTCTTTCACGCAGGGTCCGACTTCAGGCGCTGGTCTGGGGAGGTAGAAGCTCTACGTCTCGGGCATGATTCTCTCAGTCCTTTTCAAGGTGGCTGCACCACCAGCTAGAAACCCAGACACTGTCCTCAAATACAACGAGAATCTTCCGTGGCTCTTTCTGAGGCTGTGTGACTCTTTGGGTCCAGCTGATGCCGACTGTTGGCTGTAAGAACGTCATTCCCCAGGAACATCATTCTAGAAAGGGCGCAGGGCTGAGAAAGGCCAGACTCCCAAGCCAGGTGCCCTACGACCCTGCCCCAGGGTCTTTTGTACAAAGCTGGGACTCTCCTCTTCCACCTGGGTGCACCTGCTGCACATCCGAGCAAGGCCCAGGGCGGGGCAAGGGGTGGCATCAGGGAGCAGGAGGACAGTCCCTGCCCCTGACGCCTTGGCCACATACGAGCCACAGCGAGGGCACTGGGAGCCAGGCGGTGGACTGAGCCCCGGCAGAGGCACACGGGACAGCCGGGGCTCAGCCACCAGCAAGGACATCCTGATGCTGCTCTGTGCCCTGCAGAGTGGAAGTCCTGCCCGTGGAGAAGCGTGGGCCTGGGGTCCAGCTCAGGTCCGGCAGAGAAAATTAATTTCATCATGTGGTTCACCCAAGGGTCCCTGAATATCAAACCAGTGCCTGTCATGATGCCCTCACTGCAAAGATCACCCACGGAGCATCTTCTGGGGCCCTGTGGGCCCCCGGGAGGGCAAGGAGGGCGGGAGGCCTATGGCCAGTGCCGGGGGTTCCCGGGAAGAGAAAGCATCGCCGGGTCCTCCGTGGGTGGCTTGGTTATTGTTACCGCCCCCCCCAGCCCCCATCCAACGAAACGAATGGGCAGAAGGAAGAGAAGGCATCATGCACCTTCCCGTCCCCTGCACGCCCCCCCGCACCCCTCCCTGCGGTGGTGAAGAAACTCGGGGCTGACCCCGAGCCGTGATGGTATTTCTCACCCAGTCCACGCAACGTTAGGAGCCCCCCCCGCCCCCCTGGCCTCTCAGGACGCCAAGTGCCCACATCTGACCGTGGATTTGCGGATTTTCCTGGCCCTCTCTGATGCGGGTGATGGGGGGGCAGCCTCAACGCCGTGAAGCGCCCCTGGGCCCCATACCTATATTTCATCCCGGGCTGTTTCACGCTGGCGTCACCGGCGCACGGGAGGCTCTGCGTGGACAGGTGTCCCAGGCTCCGGGCCACCATGGCCACGGCGCGGAAGCGGCCGCGGGAGCCCAGGCTGGGGCTGCTGGCTGCTGGCCGGCCCAGCCGCTCCTCGGGGCCCCGGGCCTTGAGGCTGTGCTCCGAGCATGCGAAGGACACCTGCATGCCGGTGTCAGGCGCCCCGCTCCGGGCTGCACCCCCTCCTCCCAGGCGTCCAGAAGCCCTGCTTCTCCCCGGACAGGACTTTGTCCCAGAGAGCCGGGAAGCTGCGCAGCGTTCCTTCAGGAGCCAGGATCTCCCAAAGCAACGATAGAAAAACCCGGCGCAGTGTCCGAGGGAAGGGAATCAAATGTCCGGAATCCTGCTAGAAAAGACCTCGTCAGAGGCAATCCGGCAATCCAGGTGGGGAGGGGGGAGCCGTTTCCCCTCTCCTCGCATCCTTCTCTGGCTCCGCAGGCCCCTCCCCTGGCC
The DNA here is from genome assembly GCA_002007465.1 of Ailurus styani. Classification (NCBI taxonomy): domain Eukaryota; kingdom Metazoa; phylum Chordata; class Mammalia; order Carnivora; family Ailuridae; genus Ailurus; species Ailurus styani. The sequence goes on along the minus strand of LNAC01000237.1, from coordinate 840,805 downwards.
TCACCCTGGCCTGGCTCCAGCCGTCCGAGCCCCCGGCCCGGGAGCGTCCCAGCGTCTGGCCCGGCTGGGCTGCCAGTCACTCCCGACCTCCGCGTGACATCGCCGTCCTCCGAGGGAGAAGGGAGGGCGCCTCCCATCAGGGTGAGGGCCTGGGGGCTGAGCGGGCTGCTGCCGGGCATGGGGGGGCGGGGTTCGGGGAGCAGCTGCTTTTCCAGGCTTCCCAGCGCCCAGCTCCTGGCTCTGCGCACCCCGGGCTGCCGGGGCTCCCACCGCTTAAATTAGGTGACCGGTGAGAAGCGCAGGAGGCATGGAGCGATTCATTATTAATGACACGGATGCACCGCCCTCTGCCCTGGGCCGATCCCCCCGGAGGCCGAGGCCGGCTCGGCAGCTCCAGCCTGACAGCCGGGACTCACACTTGCAGCCGGGGCTGACTGCAGCTGCTTGGGACTCGCATCCAGTAAAGTGGGGCATCCCCTAGGGTTCGGCGCAAGGAGACGCCGGATCGCCGGGCATGTGGGGAAAGGGCCACTCTGTCTAGATGACATAACGCGGACGACCCGAGGAGAGAAAGCTGGGGGTCGCGGGTCAGAGACCGGAGATGTGCTAGCATTCCACAGTCCCAGCTCACAGCGATCGGTAAACACTTCTGGGGTGAATGTGTGAACCGAGGGATGAAGAAAGACACCTCTCCCTGTTACCCCGTCCTCCTTTCCCACGCTCATGGGTTCAGGATGAACCTGGGAGCAAGGCTCTCCTCCTGGAACAGAGCTCACGGGGTGTCCCCAAGCCCCCAGGAGATGCCCCCGCGGCAGGAGCGGCTGGCTTTGCCCTCTGACCCTGAGCGTGCCCCTCTTGCCCCACAAGGTGAGCCCCAGCCAATGCTGCTCTTCGGGTTCCTTCTTGCCATGCGGGAGGGGCAGAGAGAGAGGAGAGAGCAGGTGGGTGGGGTCTTGTTCACGTTCTGCTGCTAATTTGCTGTGTGTTCCCAGGAAGGGGGCTTTCCCTCTCTGGGCCTCCACTGAAAAAATGAGGGGCGTGGTCCGAGAAGGTGCTCTCTCTCCCAGCTTGGACCCATCGGGCCCTTCAGCACCAGCTGGCTGTCCACCCTCTGCTCCGACAGGACCTGAGAAGAATCCACCCAAAGATGTTCAGGATGGAGGGTGCCTGAATTTGCTCTCAGCCCTGGCCCTGCCTTTTTGACGGGAATGTTAAGAATGACATCTTGTTACTATCCTGGCCTCCCTGCTCCTGAGCTGCTCAGCCTAGGGCAAATGACTTCCTCTCCAAGCCTCGGTGTTCTCCATGTCCCACGCAGATCACAGAGCATGGTCAGATCACAAATGGTAGGTACTCCCATGATCCCACAGCAGGAAGGATTTTTGGAGGTGGGAGTCAGTATAGGTCTACTCTACCCCTACCTCTTCACTGGTAACTGTACCCCTTTCGTCCTCCCCAGGCCTGATGCAGCAGCAGGAGACACCCCCTGTGGGTGGTACCTGGACCTAGGGAGAGAGCTGGGGCCTTTGCCAAGGGAGCCCTGGCAGGTCACAGACACCACCTTCAGTTGGCAGTGGAGGACCCCCAGGACCCAGAGGTCCAGCTCTGCCTTCCTCATTTACCTGCCCACATAAGCCATGGCCTGCCTGGCCCTCCCTGACCCATTCAAGTGGTGGGGGCTGGGAAGGTGGAAGGGCAGCCTGCAGCGTTGACCCTACTCAGGAGCTGAGCCCTTCCCCAAGTTGGCCTCTGGCCTTTAGGAAGCCCACAGGCCTGCCAAAGAGGCTGCAGAGGGCAAAGACTCTGCCTCCACCCCCTTCCAGGGCTCATGAGCTAATGGTCTAGGGCAAGGTCACACAACTACCTGACCCAGATGCCAGGGGGACTTGCTACAGATGCAGATTCCTGGGTCTCATGCTGACCTACTGACTCAGCAACTCTGGGGCTGGGCCTGGGAAGCTGTGTTTTTATCAAGAGCTTCTAGTGGTGCTGTGCCCCTGCTCTAGGGGATGCGGAAATCTCCCGCTTCATTCTTCCTTATATATTTCATCTCTCTGTGTTCTGGCAAACTATCAGATCTGGCGTCTTACTATTCCTCAGGGGTTCCTCAGATGGTATGCTTTAAGCAGCTCCAGGTTAAGTAAGATTCAAAAAGACTCAGTCACCACAGTGTGTCAAATATCATCTGCCTCACCATATAACCCAGCAATTCCACTCCTAGGTATGTGCCCAGAGAACTGAAAACATATGCCACACAAAAAACTTAAACACAAATGTCCAGAGCAGTATTATTCATCATAACCCTGAAGTGAATACAACCAAAATGTCCATCCATTGATGAATGGAAAAACAAAATACGGTCCATCTACACAACTGAATGTTATTTAGCCATACGAAGGAATAAAGCACCAACACATGCTCCAACGTGGATGAACCTTGAAAATGTTATCCTAAATGAGACAAACCAGTCATAAAAGGCCACATGTAATATGATTCTGTTTACATGAAATGTTCAAAATAGGCAAATCCATTTAGACAGTAAGTAGCTTCGTGGTTGCCAGGGGTTGGGGTGAGTGGGGAACTGGGGAGTGATAACTCATGTGGGTACAGGGCTTCTTTTTGGTGAGATTAAAATGTTTTAAAATTGATTGTGGTGACTTTTGCACAACTCTATGAATATACTAAAATCATTGAATCGTATGCTTTAAACGTATGTATGGTGCATGAATTATATCTCAATAAAGCTGTTGCCAAAAAAAAAAAGTCATCTGCTTCAAAAACTTCTGGGCCTTGCTCTTGCTGTTCTCCCCCTTCCTGTTTCTCTGCCTTGGAAGTCCTCCTCACCCTCTGATTTCTCCTCAGATAGTATATGCTGGGTGAAGCCCGTCCCCCAAGCACCAGTAACCTTTCCCTTCTCCAGGCGCCACCAACTACATTCTACCCAGATACCCCAGCTGGAAACCGGTTGCTGGTTCCTCGCGGCAAGGAGCACCCCTTCCAGACGTTGGTAGGACTGAGCAGGGTCCTGCACTAGAAGCCCAGCCCTCGCTCCATCCCATTGTAACGTATCATGGAAACGATGGACGTGAATATTTGACCTCAGAACTCCCCGGGGAAATCCAGGGATTTCAGCAAAGAGATGCTGTTCTCAGCAGAGAACTGTCATGGGGAGAAGACGGGCAGGTGGGTGTTTAAAGGCTGGCCAGAGTCTGTAACTTCTCACTTGCCTAAAACAGGGGGCGTGACTTGCCATACTCTTAGGAGGTCCCAGGAATTAGTCAAGACTGGAAAAGCTGGACGCGTAAACCCTTGACCTGAACTTGCCATGATGAAAGGTCGTTCAAAAGGGCTGCTCTTTCGGACCATGTTTAGGTGAGGAGGGTGAATTCCAGACCTGCACTGGTTGACTCAGTGGATTTTGACATGTAACAATTTTCTGGGTTTTCGGCCTCTCTAGGACCTGCTGTTGTTAAAACAAAACAGCTCGTTCCAGCTGTGACTCATCAGAGGCAAGGCCACCCCAATTAAAAGCTCTCCTCTTTGTCCACAGAATGCCATTACAGAGAGCATCTTAGAAGAGAAGCTTCCGGCTCAGCCACCTGGGAGGCACCCTGTGTCCCACCTGCCTGGGGGAGGGTAGGAGGGACAGGAAAGCATTGGCCCAGCCAGGCCTGTTCCTCCAAGATGGGACAGGCTCACGGCGGGAGGCGGTGGGCACTCTCCCACCCAGAGTGAGGCCCATGGAAGCCTCGAGGCCTGGAGCAGAAGTTCTAAAAATGACTTTTAAGAGCACAGACTGCAATATTCACTCAAGAGTGAGGATGAGGGGCGCCTGGGTGGTTCAGTCGATTAGGCGCCCCACTCTTGGTTTCTGCTCAGGTCCTGATCTCACGGTCCATGAGATCGAGCCCCACATCAGGCTCCACGCTAAGCATGGAGTCTGCTTGAGATTCTCTCTCCCTCTTCCTCTGCCCCGCCCACTCATGCTTACTTGCTCTCTAGGGTACCAGCAAGGCTGCCCTGACCGTGCCGAATGGAGCATGTTTTGCACCCACAGGTGACTTCCTGTCCCAGGAGAGGGGGGTGCATGTCAATGAGTTAGGGGCTTCTCCAATGGGTGGAGGTCCTGCCCCTGAAGTTTCTAAACAAAGGGTAGCAGACTGGGGGCCTTCCTGGGGGAGGTGTTGTCTGGTAGGTAAGAGCTGAAGACCCCCCTGGGGCTTCCTTCAGCACCTTATATCCCAGTCCCATCCAGTGCTAATGGCCCTAGAATGGGAAAAAGGCTAACTTGCTGTCAATCAGCTCCTCTCACTTCTTAGCTGATGCCCGGTACAGAGCAGCTGTGCTATGCCCAGAGTAAGTGCTTCTGGCACCTTCGGGAGCAGGTCTGGGCCACCGACTAACACTGAAACGGTGCTCCCGTTGCCAGCCTCGTCCCACCACATGCTGCCAGGTGGACGCCGTGATGGTCTGCTCACGCTCGAGGAAACTGAGGCCCAGAGAGGTCGAGTAGGGAAGGCTGACGCTGGGTCCACCCTCGTTCACAGAGATGGCAGGCGGGGAGGGGAGCAGTGCCTTCGGGCCCCCACGGAGGAGCTCCTGCTCTCAGACCCTCGGATTAAAGGGTGAGGGCTGGGGGTCCACCCGGGGGGCTGCCTGGTGCTGTCTGTGGGTGTGATCGGGCTGTGCTGACCCCCGCCTTTCCAGATGGACCGTGCACCCTGGTCCCCATCCTTGCCCCAGGAGAAGAGCCTGTTGGGGTGGCCCCTCCAAATCTCGGGGTGGAGGCCTAGGGATCTGTACCGCTCACAGACATGGCCCCTGACTCCCGAGGCCAGGCCGACCAGGACACACGGGTTCAGGGAAGCCACCAGCAGGGGCGCTGCAGCCCCTCCTGCTCGGTGAGGGGGCGCCGCTCTGCTGACACCGCGGTCCTGGTCAGGCCTCCACGAGACCCACTAGACACTCCATGCCTGCTGTCCTCCCAGCCCCTGTTCCTGTCAGGGCAGCTCTTCCCGAACGACTGGCTGGTCTCACCACCTCCCTCCCTTTCCTTCCGCACCTGCTCCTGTCCACATGGGACGTGGGCCACACTTCCCAGTGCCACTGCCTCCAAGCCCATGCTTCTCTCCCACCAGCGGCCACGCCAGGAGCTCCGAGCTAGTCACTGCCTTACACAGCCCTCCGGACAATTCCGTGAGGAAGTGCGCACAGTCTCCACTTTCCAGGTGGGAAACTGAGACACAGAGAGGCCAGGTGGCCCAAGGTCGCCCAAGGTCACTCAGGTACCACAGGGAGCCCGACCTCCTCCCCGGGCCCTCGCCCTTGCTCTGGCAGGCTCAAGGAGTGCAGCGAGCCCTTGGCACCTGCTGTGGGTGGAAATGTGTCCCCGAAAAGACATGTTGAGGTCCTGACTCCTCGATCTGTGCCTGTGAACTTATTTGGAAGGAGGGTCTTCGTAGATGTTGTCAGGTTACGGTGAGGTCGCCCCGGAGTAGGCGGCCCTAAATCCCAAGATGGGCGTCCTTATAGGGAGAGAGACTTGGGGACAGATAGGCACAGAGGGAAAAGAGCCGTGTGAAGGTGGACGCAGAGCTGCGGTGGCCCGTCTGTGAGCCGAGGGCTGGCTGGCGGCCACCAGGAGCGGGACGAGGCCGGGAGGCAACGCTCTTCCCCTCGAGCTCCCAGAGGGAACGGGGCCGGCCCACACCTGGACTGCAGACTCTGGGCTTCCAGAGCTGGGAGAGAATTCGTGTCTGTTGTTTCAAGCCCCCACGTGTCGTACTTGGTTGTGGCAGCTGCGGGAAAGCGATATGGGACCTTTCACGAAGGGGCTTCTCCCCCGCTTCGCCTCCGAGACTGGTCCCCACACTGTCCCTCTCTGGTCTCCGCTCTTTCTCTCTCGCCTCTCCTGCTGCCCACCCGTCCTCGGAGACACACCTGTCCTGCCCACCCGTCCTCGGAGACACACCTGTCCTGTCCACCCGTCCTCGGAGACACACCTGTCCTGCCCACCCGTCCTCGGAGACACACCTGTCCTGCCCACCCGTCCTCGGAGACACACCTGTCCTGCCCACCTGTCCTCGGAGACACACCTGTCCTGCCCACCTGTCCTCGGAGACACACCTGTCCTGCCCACCTGTCCTCGGAGACACATCTGTCCTGCCCACCTGTCCTCGGAGATACATCTGTCCTGCCTACCTGTCCGTGGAGACACACCCGTCCTGCCCACCTGTCTGTGGAGACACATCTGTTCTGCCCACCTGTCCTCAGAGACACAACTGTTCTGTCCACCTGTACTTGGAAATACACCTGGCCTGCCAACCCGTCCTTGGAGACATACCTGTCCTGTCCACCTGTCCTTGGAGACATATCTCTTCTGCCCACCTGTCCTCGGAGACACATCTATTCTGCCCACCTGTCCTTGGAGATACGCCTGTCCTGCCCTCCCATCATCAGAGACACACCTGTCCTGCCCACCTGTCTTTGGAGATACACCTGTCCTGCTCTCCTATCCTCAGAGACACACCTGTCCTCCTGACTACCTATCCTCCTGCCCATCTGTCCTCCGATGGGGACACCTGATTCTCAGCTCTTCCAGGAGGCCCTCTCTGACGGCCCAGCTGCACGGGATCTCCGGTGAATAACCGAGCAGCTAGGTAGAGTCTGCTCAGTGAACCTGACTACAAACCGAACGCTGCCAGGTGATCGAGCTGGCTTGTGGTAAGAGCCGATGGTCTAGGGTCAGAATTCGCAGGCACACAGGCTGGCTCCCCCACCAGAAGCTGACGACCAAGCCCCTGCCCAGGGCACCCCAGCCCACCCCTGTCTGGGCTGCATTAGAGGCACAGACGCTGCGTCCAGTCCTGTTGTCAAGGAAGCAGCAGGGACAAGATACATTTTACAGGAGAATATTCTAGAAAGGGGGTTAGGGCCAAGACCATTCCACACCATCCAGCCCATACCTATAGAGGCTTGGGATGTTCTTGGTGCTGGGAACAAGGCTCTGCTCTTTGGGGCCGCAGGTAAGAGGACCGGCAGGGATACAGGACAGTGGGACTGCAGATGGTCTGGGAGGCCTTTGCTAGACCGGGTGCTCGGGAAAGTCTCTCCGAGAACCAAGATGTGATAGACGGGAGGGAGCCAGCCCTGAGACAGTCTGGGGGACCAGAACGTGCAAGGGCCCTGAGGAGGGAATGAGCTTGGCAACTTCCAGATCCAGAAGGAAGGAGCCTGCTGCGTGGGAGAGAGGGGTCTAAGCTGAAATCAGAGCAGGGGAAGGCCGCTCGGGCCTCAAGGGGATTTGGGATCCATTCCTGCTGCTGTGAGGGGCAGGGAGGAACAGAACTGAACCAAGGTCTGGGTCCAGTGGGTGCCACGCGGCCCGGGGCCTCCAGCCGGTCTGTTGGTAAAGCTGCTGCCGCTTCTGAGGCCACATCTCTGGGAACTCCCCCCCCCCCCCCCCCCCCNGGAGGGGAGATTACGCAGGTACCGTGGGGATTTAAAATTTCCATGCGTTTTTTTTTTTTTTTTTAAACCACAAGAGTTGAGGAAAGGGAAGAATCGGGGAGGAAGTTAAGAGGAAAGCTTCCTCCAGCTAGGCGCTCGGTTCAGCTGATAAGACGCCCAGGCCTGGGGCACAGCTGTCCCCGTGCTCCCCCGAGCCGGCGCGTATCTGGACGCATTATCTTTTTTACATTAATATTTAAGACGGAGTTTAGCGGAGTCGCAGCCCTGCTGCTGGCAGGGACGGTGGCCGTGGAGCGGCATTTATCTGGGATCTTTAATAACTGCGGGCATTAGTTGCAGAGGCCTGTTTTCCCGATAACCGCAAGCCCCCTGGAGGCAGCAAGATGAAATCCGCCAGATAAAGAAGGGGCCACGCGGGTGTGACAACCTTTGGCCCATCATATGCGAAAGGTGCCCTGGTTTTCTGTTCCCCTCCGCTCCTTGGGAAGCGGGTTTCTCCTGGGTACTCAGCCCCCGGGCTAGCTCCCCCACGTTTCAGAGGGGCCCAGATTTTCCTTGTGAGTCAGGCAAATAAGCGACTGGTCCCCGTCTCCCCCCACCCCATGTTTGCTTCCTAGGGCTCCCAAAATGGAGCACCACAACCTGGGGGACTTCGAAGACTAGAAATTGATCCTCTCCCAGTTCTGGAGGTCAGAAGTCTGAGATCCAGGGGTGGGCAGGGCGGTCTCCCTCCCGATCTCACCACCCCCACCCCGCCTGCCCCCTGCCTCTTCCAGCTCCTGCTGGCTGCAGGTGTTCCCAGGCTCGTGATCACATCCATTCTCTGCCTCCCCCGTCGTGTGGCCTCTCCCCCGTGTGTCGTCATATGACCATCTTACAAGGGCGCCCGTCATGGGAGTTCGGGCTCACCCTACTCCAAGACGGGCCTCATCTTAACAGATTGCATCCGCAATGACTGTATTTCCAAACAAGGCCACATTCTGGGGTTCGGCGTGGACACGACTCACCCCAGTGCACCTGCCATTGTGAACCGCATCCACGTGGAGGGGCTGGGGTCTTCCCAGGGAGGAAGCTGCTCTGTCTCACCTATGGCCCTCCACCTGCCTCGCTCCGGCCCACCCACGCCAGCCGGATGTTCCCCGGCTCCTTGGCCTGGAAGGTGCTACCCCACATCTTCAAATGGCCCCCTTTCAGATGGCCCGGGTCTCAGCTGGGCCTGGCCTCTCTCACTCCCTTAGGTGGTTACTTGTTTTTTCTCAGCTTCCCTGAACGAGGCTGTACCGTCCGCGAGGGTGGTGACCCTGTCCATCTGGTATGCGTGGCATCTGGAGCCAACAGACCACCCCCTCCTTTTTTAAGATTTTATTTATTTATTTGAGAGAGAGAGAGAGTACACGTGAGAGCGAGTGAGTAGGGGCGGGGAGGGGTAGAGGGAGAAGCAGACTCCCTGCTGAGTGGGGAGAACAAGGGACTGGATCCCAGGACCCTGGGATCACGACTGAGCTGAAGGCACACGCTCAACCCTCTGAGCCACCCAGGAGCCCCTGGAGCCAACAGGCCCTTACTAAACATCTGCTGAATTAATGACAAGTACCAATGACCAGGGCCCTACCCCTGCCCCCCAGTCTCATCGCCCTCTTGAGAGATTTCCATTAGAATTAGGAGCTGTTGGGGCCAAACTGGCTGACACTTTGTCCCCCCTTACAGCTGGATTTAGAATACAAAACCTTAAGAATTCTGCCATCTAATGGACTCGAAGCAGAAGTGCCTCGTTTCTTTAACCAGCAACCGCACGTTCAGACAATGGGCCTCAGGTCCAGACACACCGTCCGCAGCAGCGGATGCTCAAGCAATAGGGCTGGTCTCTGCTCTCCTCTCCAGAGAGCAGCCCGACAGCCCCTGCGGCCTGTGTTAGATGGAAGCCGTGTCAAATACGGGATACCCAATCAAATCCGAACTTTAGAGAAACGCTGCTTTAGTATAAGTATGACCCAAATATCGTGTGGGATATACTTACACTAAAAAAAAGGTGTATTTGAAATTCAGGTTTAACACAGGAACAAAAGCTGCAAGCCTGCAGCTGACAAAAGCGAACGCCAGCTCTGGGGCTCTGTGGTCACTCTCTGAGCCTCTCCCCAGAGAAAGTGGGCCGACCGGAGCGCTGGCCCAGATGCTGACTTCAAAGACAAGCCAGCCAAACAGAATGCCCTTCTGAAGTTCCCAGCAGAGTGAGCTCTCCATGCCTGTCACCTGGAGAACACAGGGGCCTTGGCCGCCGACGCAAGCCCAGGGGTGGCAGCTAATTTTAGAGGCCGCCTGTGGAAAACCGCCCCCCGTGAGGACCAACGAGAGGGGGGCACATCTTTGGCCCCAGGACCCAACCCGGTGGACACCTGGTCTGGTGCCAGGACGAGCTCGTTAGAGGTGACGGACAGAGGCGCATTTTCGTTCATTCGTGTCTAGCCAGCCCCTCGTCCTTCAGTTGCCCCGGTGACGGCGCAAGAAGGCAAACGAAGACCACACATTTAACCCCTGCTGCAAAGCGTCGTCAAGAAACCGCGCTCTTTTCCCGCGGAGCGCACGTCTGAGGGGTCACCGCGCTCATCTCGGAGGGCACGATGTGGGGGAGGACAGACTTTGATTTCCCTTCCCATGTTTCTATGTGGTTGCACTTTGGAAACGCACACCCTTTAGCCCGGTGTCCGGTCCCGTCGCTCGGCGCGCTCCCGGGCGGCCACCCTCCGGCTGCACCTGCCTCGTCCGGCGCGTCCCGCCCGGCCCCGGCCCGGCCCTTACCGGTACTTCATGCCCGTGCGCCGGGCGGTGCAGCCGTCCAGGGAGAGGCCGTGCATGCGCAGGAAACTCTCCATGTTCCTGGCCTGGGCGGCCGCCCGCACCTCCCGCAGCCGCTGCAGCTCCAGCGTGTCGGTCTGGCGCACGGGGTGCAGGGCCCAGTCCGAGTGACACCTGCTGCTCACGCTCCTCAGGCTCTCGCTGTACGTCATGGACAACATGGTCCCGCCCGGCCCGGGAGCTGCCGCTGTCCGGACGGGAAACGCGGGGAGCGGCGATGAGTTAGAGACGGGGGCGATCCCCCCACCCCCGGTGCCTGGCTCGGTGCTGTGCCCGGGGCAGGGGTGCCGCGGAGACACATCCTTCGGCCAGGGCGGCCACAATGGGTCTCGGCGCCCGCAGCCGGGCCCCAGGATGCAAACCCCTCCTGGCACCAGAGTCTCCGACTTCGAAGCTGCCCGGCTGGGAGTCCGGCTCAGCCACGTCTTCCGCCCTCACCTCCCCGAGACAAGCGCAGGCCAAGCCGCATTCCAGGCGGGAGAAACTCAAAGGGGCTCCAAATGAAAACAGGGGCAGGAGAGCATGCAGAGAACCCGGCCCCCCTCCGCCGAAGGCACTGCATCACAGGGCTCCCTGGCGGTGTTCCCAAGGTCAAAGCAGGTACAGGGCTGTCTCCTGCAAGGAGTGCGAGCACGCCTGTCACGGACTCTGAGGCGATGACGTGGGACGAGCCTGCCTGAGGAAGGCCCTATTCGTTTGCTCACAAGACTTACAAAGGGAGACGCTATCCACACCCGCGTCCTCCGCCTGTAGAAAGTGCCACTGGCAGATTCTCTGGGCTCCATCCTGCATGGTGACTGAGTATGTCACAAGCCACACGTTTTGCCGCAGACTGAACGGGATGCGTGTAAGTGAGGGGGGGTGACAAGAGAGGGACAGAGGTTTTGTGCAGATAGGGAAACGGCCAGGCTGAGTTGGGAGGAACCACTGCTAAATCAACCTCCCGAGTGAGGACCACACTCGGAAACCAGAAACAGCGCAGGTGTCCCTCAACGGGGACACTGGTTACGGAAAGGAGTCCATCCCTGAATGGAAATTGGTGCAGCCTTCTCTCCATGGATTGATATGTGATGACTCCTCAGAGATAGTAGTAAAGAAAACAACACGAGGCAAGAGGAAGAAGCGTACGCACAGAATGCTACCATCTGTGTTAACGCACGTATGTGAGTGAGTGAGCCAAGGAGGGGGCCGTGGCCGTGCCCACCCCCTGCAGTATCTTTGGGCAGCAAGAACACGGTCGCAGGGGTCAGGCCCACCCTGACACTTCGTAGCTCCCCTTCCTGCTGCAATTTTCCCTCATGGCTGTGCCCTCACCTGACCTGCTAGAGTCTTCTCTAATGGACTCGTTTCTTGCATCTGATCCCCTGAAGTCAGGTCCAGGGGGCGAGGACCTTTCCGTCTGCTTTTCCCACTGAGGCTCAGTGGCCACCGCAGAGACTGGCCTTCTCTGGCAATGTCAGCAGCACCTCCCTGATTCAGGCCTGAGGCTCTAAGCAGCGTGCTTTCTCCTGAGGGGGCGAGGTGGGGGCCTCTGGGGCCAGGACTCCCCTTCAGCGTGGCTCAGATCCACAGGGAGGGGCCTGCAGGGTCCAGGACGTCTAGCGTCCCCCAAGTGTTTGGACTAAGGTCTCTGACGGATGCTAAAGAAGGTAGAGCTGTCCCTGGCATGAAAATTCCCATGTCCAGGAGAACCACTCTGGAGGCGGTGGACAGGTCCAGGGTTCCAGGATGGGGGTCGTCTGAGGAAATGGGGCCACGGAGGCCCACAGGCAGCAGCACAGACTCCCCCCCTTCCTGCTGGTCCCTCACCCCCTTCAAGCATACGCAGGGGCAGGGCAGCGTCCGGCAGCTGCTCTAGAAGAGGCCGTGTGGCCGGCTGCCTGTCCCGCGTGGGGCAAAGGCGGCCCATTCTGGCTTCCCTGGGGGTCCCCGTTCAGAGAAGAGCAGCTTGGCAGGATGGGGCTACAGCGGTTCTTCCCGAAAGGCAGGACCCACCTCAGACGCACGCATGCCCAGCCAGGCCCAGGCAGGCCGCGATCAATAACCATTAGCTTTCAAGACACTAGCCACAAAAAGCAACCTGGTCTGGTTTGGCTCTGGAAGTCCAGCCAAGGTCCTGGGGCTGGGAGGGCGGGGTGGCTAAGCACCCAGGTCCTGGACGGGGCCAGCCCTGTCTGTTACCTCCGCAGTGCAACCCACGCAGGCCCCCTGACGGCTCCGAGCCCCGGCCTCCATGTCTGTGAAGTGGGACAAGCAGCGGCTGCTTGCACAGCTGGGAGCAGGCGGCGCCTGGCGAAGTGGCTGCCGCCAGTTAGGACACCGATTAGGATGAGTGGGGTGGAGGGGACAGAGGCCTGAGGGCAGGGTGGGGTCTGGAGCGGGCACCGGGGGCACGGGCTCGAATGCTAGGCAGTGCCACAGACACCGCCCATCACTGGGAAACGCTGAATAGGATGAATGTAGGCGTTCGTAGCTGACCCCTGTCTTGCACGGACCAGCATTCCTAACGGGATGGGTGCAGGCAGGCGGGGAACAACCAGGATTTAGAGGGTGCCCTTCCTGGGGGGGCTGGGGTCTCCCCTGCTTGTGATCTGTCCTCAGAGCTCACCTCGGGGCGACCTTGGGAGTGGCCTGTGGGTGTCGCCTGCTGCACGGTGCTGAGGGTCCCCATGACGCAGGGCCTGGCTCTGGCCAGGGGACTCAGAGAGGTGGGGTGTGGACAAGCAGGGCGGCCCCGGCTGGGGGTGGCGGGGTGAGGACGGGTGCCCCGAGGGCGCACAGCGGGGACGAGCTGGGAAACGTCCCTCCTGTCCTCCAGGGAGGCAGGACCCCAGCGAGGAGGAGGGACAGGAAGGCACAGAGATGCTCTGACGCCTGCCGCGGGAGCGGACAGTCTGCCCTCGGACTTGCTCATGCTGGGGCTCATTCCTGGCTTCCTCCCAAGGTGACTGGCGCCCGCCGGGGTAGCTGGAAGAAGGGGTCTCAGGAAGACACCGCCAGGAGAAGGGAGGGCCCCCTGCTGGGGCTCCTGCCTCAGGCCCCTCGCTTTTCAGGGCTCAGGGGTGCGGTGACCCTGACCTCGCGTTCTTCCTCCTCCTCACCATCCGGCCCCCCGCCCCATCTCGAGAAAACCCAGCCTCTTCCTCAACAGCCACAGGGAATTCCAGGCGCCCGTGGGTTCTCCCACACCCGGGCCCCCCTTTGGCAAATCTATTCTTGTGGAGGGAGGGCTCAGGGGGATTCCCTTAAACGAACACCGAAGGCGGCGACACGGGAGAGTGAAGGGAAGGCATCGACTCATGAAGTCAGCCAGCACCGCGACCTCCCGGAAGCGCCTTCCACTTGCAGTTTCTGATCTGTGTGGCCTCTTTACCGAAAGCCACCACAGCCCGAGACGTGAGGTTCGGAAGGAATCCCGAATGGCTCTTTTAAACGATGACATGGGTCTCGCTCTTCGAGAAACCAGCCCAAGCTTCTGAAAGCGGGACTGCGAGGGCCAAGCTGCATCATTCCGGAAAAGCACAGCGTCGCATCAGGGCAAAACAAGACCACCTCTGCTGGAGAGCCATCAGCGAACCAAGGCCCGAACAAGCGGCCCCCGCCCCCCGACTCCGCTGTCATTCGCAGGAAGCCCCCACAATGCAGAATCCTCACGGTGACCCCAACAAGGTGGAGCCGGACGTCCAGGGCTCCCCGGGATGGGATGGTGGACGGTCCCCACCGCGCCAGTCTGGGAGGCAAGCACGCTCAAGCGACAGAAGGCCCACCCCCCCTTCCTCCTACTGTCACCCTGCAGCGAACTAGGGCTGTTTTCTTTTTTTACTTTTTAGGTTTTCTGCTTTGAAAAAATATATACGGGGTCTAATTTCAGAGCAGCCAAATGCATCCCCCAATACGGTCTCTCTGTGATCTCCACTCCTGGGACCTGGCCCCCCAGCAGCAACCCCGCAGAAGGCGGCTGCCCCCGGACTCCTGGGCCACTCACCTGCCTTCCTGGTATCTGCTCTTGAAAAGGGACACAGTCTGGTTGACTAGGGTTCACCAGACACTCCAAGGCTCTGGTGCAGCGGCTGTTTCATTAGGGAGTGTCGCTGTTGGACGTCAGAAGCAATTGGTGAATGAGACGCGCCCCACGAGGGTCGACTTTGGAGGCAGTGAGTCCATTAGTCTATTAGGGCGTTTTCAGCTCAGTGAGAAAGGCTGAATTATTCACGAGCGTCTCTTCCCCTAAAAGCCCGGGAAATGCAGTTCCGCGGTGCTGCCTGGCAAGGCCTGTTCCTGGCACGGGCGCTGGGAGGGGGCGCCGACTGGGGTCCGGCCCTTCCCGTGGGCACACTCCCCCACCAGCCCTCCACTGCCCCCCGAGCGCCGGAGACCTGGGCCACAGGTGGGGAGCGGCAGGCCGTGGTTTGGTTATCTGAGGTCAGGACCAGGGGCGCGCAGCTCTGCCCACCACGTTCTGCAGTACGGGGCCGGGGTCCCCAGACGATGTGACCACCACCCACAGGGAAGGTGTTGGGGTCTGGCAAGACCTGACCTCAGCAGTGTAGATGGGTGTCCCTCCTCCCTTCTCCTGGGACGTGCCCCAGATCGGTACAACCTATGCTGTCAGTACCTGTAAATGGCCAGAAGGTTCTGGAAGTCTGCTATTTGAACACCACGCTACCAGTCCCTCCAGGCAGGGCAGGGACCCTTCCTCACAGCACACATTCCGACCCAGCTTCGGAAGATGCTTTGAGGCTGAGTTCTGTTCCAGGGTCACAACCCCAAGGGGTACTCCCTGTCATCTTAGGATCCCAAGGAAGTCTCTCAGCATGACTCTATCTTCCAGCATGAGGGACTGTGAATGGAGGCTGAGTGACTTCTCCCACGACAAACACGCAAATGGTGGGTGCTTGCAGGGTGGGGAGTCGCTACCCAGACCCGGGGTAGAATTCAAACAATGGGATGTAGGACACGGAGCCCAGGGAACTGGCAGCCGATCATTACCTGGAAAGGTCCCAGGGATGGGACTGGCAAGGTTGCTCTCAAAGGCTCAAGCCTATGTGTCAGGTCCCTGCCTCTGTGTCACGTGGCCCCACTGCTGGGGGCTGGCTCAGCCCGACACACTCTGGTGCACCCTGTCTCCTTCCCCCCTCTCCATACCAGCTGTCAGTCACCTGGAGGACGGGGCTCCTGACTTCCTGTTCTCCTGCCCTGCTCCCTCTTCTGGGGCTCCTGGGGCTCAGTCCTCCTCCATCATTCCTGAGCTCCTGACACCCAGCCTCTCCACCCACCTTCTTATTCCCTCCCCTGGCAGAGCTCTGATCTCTGCCCTGCTCAAACACCATCGATGGCTCCCCAGTGCCCATTTGCTTGGCACTCAAGGCCCTTCCCCACCTGACCTCCATCTTCCTCTAGAGTCTGGCCTCCTGTCACTGTCTGGCCTGCCCCTCATGGCCAGCTCTGTGCATTCACCACCTCCTGTTCTTGGCACCTCTCCGAGCCATGGCTCAGGCATCTAGTTCCTCCTGGGATATCCGCAGAAGACTGCCCAGCCTCCAAGGCCCACTCGAAGCCCTCATGCTGTCTCCTCCATGAAGCCTTCCCTGACTCTCAGCGGGTGGTGCTCACTTCTTCCTCGGAGCACCAAGTGCTGTGTGGACTTTCCCATCACAAGTTCCACCTTCCTGATACTATTAGTTACATGGGTTCTGGGCTAGGTCGCACGGTGGTCCTCGGTCCTTTACCCCTCCCTGCATCACCTGCCTGTGCTTCTCCTATTGGGGGTGGGGGTGTATTTTCCTTTGACACCTGGTGTGGTCATGAGACTAGCTTTGGCCAGAAGTATGAGCAGGAGCGGCCGCGTGCCGCTTCGAACTGTGGGCCTTCAGAGACGTGACGTGCGTCTGCTCCTACTTGGGCGCTTTTGCCTAGAGCAGCCTCTAGTTAAAAACGACAGGAGGAACATCTGGGCCCCACCTGCAGCTCAGAGCAAACCCAGCGGAGCCCAGCCTGCATGAACTGACACAGACACATAAGCAAGAAACACACGCTACGTATTGCACGGCACAGAGTTTGGAGCTTGTTTGTTATGCGGCGTTCTCTGGAGCAGTAGACAGATACAGGGTCTCCCCTCCCTTATGGTCTGTGAGCCGCTGGAGGGCAGGACCTCAAACACCTCTGCCCCACGAGGGGAGGGCTGGACGCCGAATGACCTCACCCTCTGAGGGCTGCTGAGTCGGGGCCCAGACGACAAGGACGCCCCCCCTGGGAGCAGCACCCGGGACATTAAACAAAGATCCCACCTCGTGCGAGGTCATCGTTGGAGACCCCGCAGAAGACATTTGAGTGTCTATGAGAAGAAACCACATGGGACATGCAAAGGGTGGGACGGCCGGAGGCTGTGGGCATCGGGGACGCGCCGCTGGGAGGCCCAGATGGAGGTCTGTGCATCCGGGGCGTGGTCCTCCATCAGACCTTGCCTCGGGGCAGGACAGAGGGCGCCCTGGGAGTGGACAACAGGTTGACTCTGCGGGGCCCCGAGGGCCAGCAAGGGCTATGGGACCCTCTTTGGCTTTAGCTCTGTGATACCCCGCCATTCTTGGCACCTGCCTCGGGGGGCCCTTCTGGCTGGCAGTCCCGGCTGCCGTTCTGCCGCCTGCTATCTCACTCCTTCCCTCCGGGGTCTCTGAGGACCCAGCTCAGGGCCATGTCTGGTCTCATTGGTCAACTCCTCCTGGGACAAATGTCTTGCCTGCGTTCTGACGTACGATGCTGTCCTACCTACGTGATGGCACACGTGTCATCCCATAAAAGCCTCTGCAAGCCCAAGCTGAGCTCTAACTATTTCAGGCTAAATCTTATCCAGCAAAAATTTCAGTTATGTCTTCAGGGCTCTCGAGAAGGAGTGAGACCCCACGGGAGGCCCTGAAGGGGTGGCAAAATTAGCCGGAGGACCCAGGCCCACGGTTACGTTCAGAGGTGCCAGGGCTTCGGGAAGGGCCGCCGACCCCAGCACCCATGGCCCCAAACTCCCCGTGCATCGGCGATAACCGGCCCCGGGCTCTGCACCAGTGGGTGGGCACGGCTTCGGGGAGCTGGTCTGGACAGAGACCTTCCAGGTCCGAATGCCGAGGCACACACCGCACGCCAGGACCCTGCTTCCGAGAGCCATACCGAGTCCCCGCAGGCCTGGCGCCGACCCGTGTCTCTCTTAACCTTGACACTTTCCCGACGGGAGGAAAACATCTGTCGAAGTAAATCCTGGAGTTACAGGCTACCTGAGGAGCACGGGTCTTGGTGACACACCTCCCCACGCCACAGGTGAGCTGCCCACAGGAGGGAGGGACTCGCCCGGGAGGACTCTGCGGGCTGACCTGCCTTGGCCTGGGCTGTGAGCCAGGGCCCTCGGTGCCATGTCCCCGTGGGGCGCAGCCTCGCACCGAAGAACGTGGTGTGCCCACTCACCAACCAGGAGATGCCCCAGAGGACGCCAGCAGGTGCAGCCCGGACCAGGGTCACACGGCAGCCCCACGCCCCCGAGAACGTATCGGCCTTTGATTGCCCCTTTGATTCCAAATCAGCTCAAACCCAAAGAGAAGGGGAGAACGGCTGGGTTTGCCCCCCACCTCGTTTACTCGGATCACCCAGGAAG
The DNA here is from genome assembly GCA_002007465.1 of Ailurus styani. NCBI lineage: Eukaryota > Metazoa > Chordata > Mammalia > Carnivora > Ailuridae > Ailurus > Ailurus styani. The sequence goes on along the minus strand of LNAC01000237.1, from coordinate 822,846 downwards.
CACAGACGTGCGACAACAGGCGTGCGACACAGACGTGTGGCATCCGCAGCAGACAAGTGAGAGTGCACGGTAGATCCGGTGTGAGCCCAGCAGGGATCGGGCCACTTGCTCCAACCCGAGCACATCCCAGGGACGAGCACGCACCAGGAAGCTGACTTCACGGTATTCACCGGGACAGCCCATGCCGCGGCATGGGAGGCCACCGGGAGAGAACCCCAGCCCCTCTTCCCGGGGAGTCTCACCAGCACCGCGAGCTGGGTGGGCCTGGCCCTCCCGCCCGCTCCCCTGCCTTCAGCTTGCGGCCGCGGGGGACGGGGGGCTCGTTACCTGTAAAACTGCAGCTGTCTTTTGGGGCTCCCATACCGAGTACTGCGGACAGCGGTGGAAGGCAGAGAAAAAGGAGAAAGAGAGTCCACAATGCGCATTAGCCACAGAGAGGTGCAGGCCCCGGAAGCAGCAGCGACACCCCACAGCCGGGCCCCACCCCGCTGGGCCCATGGCTGCCTGGAGGACGCGCGCCCGGGGACCAAGTGCTTGGCGGCAGCGCCACCCAGTGGCGCGCGGAAGCAGAAGCCCGGTCTGCTCGAAGGACGCGGTGGGGCGGGGCTGTCCTCCTGGGGCGCCTGGCCTCGTTCTCCGCGGGGGCAGGGGCGCAAAGACAAGTGGTAAGCCTCTGAGGGACAGTCTGGGTTGTAACAAAATGTGCTTTAGGATGACCATACAAATCCCTCAAGCCAAGGCCCGTCACCCCACATGCTGGCGACTCTGCCGGGGACCACGGGTTTAGGACTCTGATCAAGCAGGGACACCCCCGTTCCCTGTGGGTTCTGCGGCTACTTGCTCTGGGTCAGGCCCTCACAATCACCGAGCAAGGCCCAATCCATCAAGGGCTGATGGGCCCCTGTGGGGTCCCACCCGGGGCCGTCTCTCGGGGCAGCCATGGCCATCTGGGTCCCGGGCTCCGTGTGTGGGGCAGCAGCTGTCATCCAACCAATGCCTTCGCGTGCTCTCCCCGTGATTCAGCCTGGGCTGCTTTCCAAATGGAAAGCCCAGAGCTGGATTTGGAACTGGCCCTCACAGAAGGAAGGCAAGGGTGCCCGGTGAGCCGCTGGGCACTGCCCCCTCCCCGCCCCCCCCGGGTGCAAGGCTCTGAGCCTCTCTCAAAGGGGCCTGCATGAGCCGGGGTGTGTAAGAAGGACGCAGAAGGGCGCCTGGGTGGCTCAGTGGGTTAAAGCCTCTGCTTTCGGCTCAGGTCATGATCTCAGCGTCCTGGGATCGAGGCCCGCATCGGGCTCTCTGCTCAGCAGGGAGCCTGCTTCCTCCTCTCCTTGTCTCTCTGCCTGCCTCTGCCTCTCTGCCTACTTGTAATCTCTCTCTCTGTGTCAAATAAATAAATAAAATCTTAAAAAAAAAAAAAAAAAAAAAAGAAGGACGCAGAAGCTGGGCAGGGTCCCCCCCTCGCTTCCAGGCCTGCTACCTCCAGCGGAATCCTTCAGAAGAGTCAGGGACGAGTCTCATCCTGGCTCTACTCCACCGGGAAGTCTTGGGTTTTAAAAGCTTCTGTTCCCTCTCTCAGAGAAGGTGCCTGCTGACGTGTACCTCAGAGCCCTGTGGGCCTCCCTTGGTCCTTCCCTCTGCATCCAGGCCTGGTGACTGGCCTCGGGGACCCCTTCTCGGAGGCAGGACCGAGCCTGAGACTGGCCTGGGGGGGTTGAGGGCAGGGGGTCACCTGTAGATCATGCCGGGGGAGCCCGTCTGTCGCAGAGAGAGCCGAGCCGGGGAGCCTGTGGTCGATTCCGGATACATGGGGCCGGCCTCACTAGTCCTGACCTTCTCTCTTCTTCACAGATGGAAGATTCTGGAGGAAAAGCAGAGTAGAGGGGAGGGGGTTCAAAAGACCAGTTGGGTTTGCCCGGGAGGCTCTGTGACGGTGAAGGCCCAGTTTGTTGGTCGTCTGTACGTCCCTCATCAGACAGACAGACGGACCAACGCAGGGGGGGCTCAGACAACGCTGACAGTTGGGGTCAATGGCTCTGTAAGCGATTTCTACTCTCCCACCCCCATGCGTCACGAGGCCCTTCCGCCTCCCAGCTGCTCTCCTGAGGTTCTGGGAGCCCTTCCCAGTGGTCCCAGGGGGCATCGGTGGACTTAGAATTTTGGACCATCTCCGCGGTCCCAGGAAGTGGCACCACCGTCCCTCCCAGGCTCATCCTTGATGCTTCAGCTTCCCGCCCTCCCAGCCCAGTGCCTGCTGCGGTCACTCTTCGGCTCTCAGGAAGGCAGCTGGTCAGATAACCCCAGCTCCTGGAACTCACACCCTCCCCATGGGTGTGACTTGCTCCTGCCCCACAGGTTGGGGCACAGGTGACAGGGTATCACTTCCAAGATCAGGCGATACAGACTGTGCCTTCTGTGTTGCTAGCAGCCTCCCTCCCTTGCTGGCTCTGAGAAGCAAGCCACCATTGCTGGAGAGGGCAGTGTGGCCGGGAACGGAGGCCCTCCATGGAACCGCCCACAGAGAAGTGAAACCTTCAAACCATGTGAACTTGGAATTCCGAGGATCCTCCTCCGGTCGAGCCTTCAAATGAGACCACAGCCCTGGCATAACTCCTTGGCTGAAGGCTTGTGAGGCCCTGAAGCAGCAGGCATAGCAGAGCCGTAACTGAACTCCTGACCCACAGAAACCAAGAGTTTTACGTTCCTAAGTTTGCAGTCATATTTCATGCAGCAACAGATAATGAATACCAACAGACACATCCGTCCATTCACTTTTCCTCCCCGTGCACACCTGCCACAGGGCCTTTGCACTTACAGTTTCTTTTGCCTGGAGTGCCCTTCTGACAGACCTCATTGTTGGGCCTCCCTGGGGAGCCTGCCCCTGACTGTCATGCTCTGGAATTCTCTCCGGGCACCCTGCCCGCTGTCCCATGTGGTCAGCATGAGCTGACCTTCTTGCTGTCTGTCCCTGAGTTGTGAGGTCTTGACTCCGTCCAGAGGACAAGCTCTACCAGGACAGAAATTTTGCTCTTTTTGCCACTGTGCCTAGAACAGGGCTTGGAATTCATCTGGGATTTAATACGTGGCTCCCAAAAGAGTGATGGTCCCTGATCTGAAGTCACCTGCCCTGTGCCAACAGGCAAAGGAATGGTCTGGGCTCAAAATACAGCCCCACCTGCCCCCGATGGGGCCTCGCTGCTGAATGCCCATCCGGAGGGCTTGTTCACTTCACTCTTCCTCCCTCCAGGACGAGGACCTCCCGTCGGCAGGAAGCAGGCTTCCTCTGACACGCTCCACCTCCAGCCCAGGGCTCCTACACGAAGTACGGGTCACATCTCGCTCCTCACTGAGCTCCCCTCTGAGTGAGGGGCATGCGCACGGGTGTGAACACGCTGGGAAAAGGGGACAGAGAACGTAAGCCAGAGTCACTACAGTGACTTCATGGAAACGACAGACGTGGTGGGGTCTGCAAAGGTCCCCAAAGTTGTATTCTTTAAAAAAACCTCATTCAGAAAGAAATGACAGAATGAAGCAAAAGTGCACTTAAATCCTTAAAAAGAAATGCAGTGGATTCTCAACCCTGAAGGGCTCCTGGTCACCTTTTCTTTCAAACTCTGGGGTCCCATCAGGGTCACAGTCCCCAGATGGACCAGCCTGACTCCCCTCACCCATGGCCCAGCGCCTTTCCCGCAGAAAGAGTTCGGTTATGCAGCTTCGGGGCGTTGAGTCCCTGCAGCTTTGGGGGCGGGTGGGGGGGGGCTCTCCGTGCCCACTAGGAGCTCCTGGCATGCGCTCGGCTGGGTCACTCAGCGTGACACCCAACCATCTCATAGACGTCTTTAACCTTAACTCAGACAGTGGTGGGTTCATGGGCGCACAACGGGTCTGCTGAGGCCCTACTGTGCGCAGGTGCTGGTGGCCACCTGTACAACACGGAGCCCGGCCCGCGGGGTCTCAGTCCCCAGCTCGGGCACCCGGGGGTGTTGGACTTCCAGAATCACAGACTCAGTCTGAATCTGAGACGGTGCTGGAACCTGGAGTCTCTGACTCCATCCAGGAGGGGTGCGCTCGAGAATCTGCATTTCCAACCAGTCCCCCCGGGGGTGCTCGCGTTCCTGGTCCACGCACCACACTTGGAGGATGGCTGGTCCTGGCGCAGGAATTGGCAGATGACCGACAACAGAGCTGATCGGCCTCCCGCCCGTTTCTGTAAATAAGGTGCTGCTGGAACAGCTCCCTGCCCACTCGGGTATGAACCGTGCCTGTGACTGTGCCTCACCGTGGCGCTGAGCGCACTGTCAGGCCTGCGAAGCCTGAAATATGTGCTCCCTGTCCCTTTCCAGCCGAAGGTGGCCAAGGCCGGCTGGAGGCCGCTTGCCCCCACTCTCCCAGGTGGAGCCTTCCCCGACACCTCTCAGCTCCGGGCTTTGCTGTTCCATTTCACTGATGGGATAGAAGCCACCAGGGGCCAGCTTCCCCCCACCCACCAACGTCAGCTCTCGGAACATCCTGTTCCCCCTGCTACTGCCACCTGGACGACCCGGCCACGGCCACGGCCACGGTGGTCTGCCTGAGCACATCCCCCACTCCAGCCCCACTTGAGGGCATCCTGACGCTGGGGCCGAGTCTTCCTTCTGAATGGGGTGCTGCCCTCTGTAGACAGGCACTTATTACTTCTCTCGTCTTAAAAAACAAAAAGCACAGTTTCTTGGATCTGCTTCCTTCTCCACCAACTGCCCCATTTCTCTCATTCCATTCGCAGGAAAATTCCTCAAAAGAGTTGTCCTTTCTTGCCTGCAATTCTCCCTTGTGCCTCCACCGCTTAGAGGAAGCTGCTCTTGCCAAGGTCACTGTGACCTTCCTGTGGCTGAGTCCGGTGGTGCCCACGGTTCGGGGGTGACGGCGGGGCTGTCCCCACCCTCGGGGCTCCGGGACCCACGCTTTCTGGCTTGACCTCCTGCCTCCGCACTGCTTCTTCTCAGTCTCCTTGGCTGCCCCTGTTCACCTCTCTGACTTCGAACCTTTTTTCTTTTCCATCACACGAGGTTCCTCAGATTTCCTGTCTTCTGGCTCTGAACTGCGTGGCCAGGCCAGAAGCCCTACGGCTATCCCTCCAGACGCCATCGTTCCCCCAGACCCCAGACTCATCTATTCAACTGCACCGTGGGCATCTCTCCGTCTTCCCTGGAGGGTGCAATGCTCTGTCTGTCCCACGTGGTGATCAGGGGAGCTACAGGAACAGAGACAACAGGCGCTATGAGCTGCCAGCAGGGACACCAGGGAGCTGTCCTGCAGCACCTGTCCCATGCCTTGCCTCTGCCTTGCCTGGACTCCCGAAGGTCAGGCTCCCTCTGAGCCAGCGGCCAGCCCCCCAGCTCACAGCCAGACACTGGCCGCGTCTGGTGCCCACTTCACAAGGGACAAGCTCATTCCTCCTGGGGAGCTGCCACCTTTGCCACCTCCAGGGGAGGGACGGGGACTGCATTTTGCTGACCCGCCCAGAGCCCCCACCTCTGCAGCAGCCACAGTCCAGCCGGGAGAGACCGCATGTGCCTGGCGCCCAAACCCCGAGAATCCGACGTCCTAGCAGGATGCCGCCAATCCCCGGCACCACGCGGGGAGGGAGGGAGGCAGGCAGGCAGGGCTGCCCCTGTCCTCAAAAGGGATGATTGGGACCAAGGCTTCAGAAACCACCCGAGAACCGGCTGGGCCCCGGAGGGACAGCTGGCTCAGAGTACAGGCTGGGGGTCTGCAGCCCCCCTGCCCCCAGCACTTCCACTTGGTCTGACCCTGAGCAAGCCCCCTGGGTCGTTCTCGGAGACACCGAGGCCTGGAGTGCTCACAGATGTCGGCCCAAGCTTTCTCGCGGGAGCAGAGAGAGGAAGACGTGAAAACGCCTTGCGCTCCGAGGGAAGACAGTGGGTAAATCCTGGCTCTCCATCATGGTGGGAGGGGCGGCTGGCAGCGGTGACAGGCCCCTCGGCATCGGGGGCTCCGTCTGTGGGCACCGCCTCCCTCCTCGGCTTACTATCCTGAAAACTTCCAAACATCATCAAAGTTGTGAAGAATCAGCACGGCGACGAACACCCATAGGCTCTCGCCCCATTCTCCCATTGTCTGTGTTCTGTCTCGTCGGCACATCTTCCCTCTGCCCTCTCCTGTCCTCTCACACCCACGCACTCGCTTGCACACGCATGCACACTCACACAGTCACACGTGCTTTAGCCAAAGGGGACACGACAGTGTGTCAGCTCCAGCCCCAGCCGTGGGGAGACTTGTCTCCACCACTGCCACGGACGCGCGCGCCCCAGCCCACGCTGCTGGTCCACAGGGGACAGCTGCACGCTCAAGGGCCGCCCGGCCTGGACTGGGCACCGCCGGCCGCTTTGGGTCGTGGGACCAGCCACCAGGACCGTTACGTGGAAGGTGATGCTGCCCTCCTGCGAGCCCGTTCTGCTGGCTTTAACCTTCAGGGTCATCCTCATCACAGGAAGGTGTGACTCTGGGGTCGCAAGAGGGACTTCTGGTTACTGGAGGAGGCCTCCCCTTGTCTCCCCACTGTAGGTTCCGGAGCACAAGAAAACTTGGACGGCAGGAACCTTCATTTAGCCAGACTCCCTGATGTGAAGTTAGCACTTCGAGCCTTGGGTAACTTTGTGACCCGAAACCTGGCCAGGGCCACCAAAGACAGGTCTGTCCTCCTCCAGGGCTGGTCTGATGACACAATCCCACCTCGTTGGGTGCCCCGAGGAGACCACTCCAAGTGTGAGGGTCGGAGCTGAGGCCCACCTGTGTTCGGATCTGGTGTCTGACTGCAGGCAAATCTTTCCACCTTCCTAAGCGTCCATCTGTGAAACAGGACGAGGGGAGTCAGGGAGGATCCGACGTGCCCACTGGCGGAGGTGCACCGTGGGGGCCACGGGCTGGGTCTCCCTGTGCCTGGCCTTGGCGGAGGGCAGGTGCTGGCCCAGAGCCCGGGAGTCCCTGATCATACCTCCTTCCTCAATGTCTGCACCATGGGCACAAGGCAAGTGAAGTGGTCCCTGCACAGACGTGCCCCGGCCTGCTCCCCGGTGGTGGCTTTACCTTCCAGGAAAGCACTTTTTAGGGTCCTCAGACTTGTTACCACATCACTTTTCCCTTGCTGCCTCGCTGCTTTGTTCTCAGGGGCTGCTCGTCTTTTCCACGTCCCCAGAGAAAGGCTAATCTCTGTGGCCGTGAACAGCCACACACAGCTACCATTCGGTGTCGCTGTCTTCCCTGGGCCCTCTGTGGCTGCCTCCCAATTCCTGATCATCCTGGAAGCTCGAAGGTTCTAGAAGGTTCTCTGTGCTTGTCTGCACAGAGCTGAGGTCTTAAGAATTACAACGCTGTATGAGTTTCCATTGCTATGTGACATGGGTCACATGGGAAACAAGGATTTCTCACACGGTTTTGCAAAGCCAGGAATGGGGTTTGCCTTGGTTGGGCAGGTCTGGCTGGGGGTCTCTCCTAAGGTTGTGGCTGGGCTGGGGGGGTAAGAGGTTTCACATACACAGAGGTGAGCAGGGGCCCCCTCCTCACCACCTGGCCGCTGGCCTCCCCCAGAGGGTGGGGCTGAGGGAGAGAAGCTGGAACTTCTCGCATGCTGGAAATCCTTCCCGCCAAAGCCCCGAAGTTCCACTATGACTACCACGCTGCACGAAACTGCCACCGTTCATGGGGCTGAAGCTGCAGGAGCCGCGGCAGCCAGCGTGCACCCCGCGAAGAGACAGGAAGAGGTGTAGCCGCTCAAAACCACCCAGATCCGGAAGCGCACTTGCGTAACACACCCTTCCTCTGGGTCTCCCAAGCAGGGTGCCGCCGGCCGAAACCCCAGTCCTCCCCTGGGAGCAAGAGGGAGAGCCGCTGACAAAGGCCTGTGGGTCTGAGCACACGCCGGGTATCGGCTCCGGCTGTGGGCTCATCGTGGGGAGTAGCAGAGAGGCCCGGTTACTGCAGGGGTAGCCCTGGGCCGGGGCAGGGGTGCAGTCTGGAGATCCATGACCCCGTTCCCGAGGAGCATCATCAGGTCTTGCTCAGATTCAGATGCAGGGCAGGAAGAACAGTGAAAAATTACTACGGGTTGGGCGCCCCGGCCAGGACCCCCTGCTCTTTGCCGGAGAGACAACTCCATCTCTCCTCCAAGCTCCTGAGCCAGGGGACCTGCCAACCTGACAGGAAACAGCGTGGACATCACGTGGTCAGATAGCAGGAGAGGCATGGGACCAAGCCAGGGAGTCCCCGTTAGAATTTCTTGGAAAGGGGCGACTAGGTGGCTCAGTTGTTAAGCCTCTGCCTTCGGCTCAGGTCATGATCTCAGGGTCCTGGGATCGAGCCCCGAGTCAGGCTCCCTGCTCAGTGGGGAGCCTGCTTCTCCCTCTCCCACTCCCCCTGCTGGTGTTCCCTCTTTTGCTGCCTTTCTCTCTGTCAAATAAATCAATACAATCTTAAAAAAAAAAAAGATTATTTTAAAGAAGAATTCCTTGAAAAGATGGCAGACTAGAATTTTTCAGTCTTTTCAAAGCAACATTGCAATGCCTGTCCCCCGATGACAAACAGGTCACCCAGCACGGGGCCCGGCTCAGGCCTCCACTCCTGCAGGCAGAGGCGCCGTTCATGTCTCATTCGTGCCACCATTAACAATAACATCACGGCCCCCAAATCCCAGCTTTCCCAAAGCAACACTGACATGCCTCTCCCCCCAGACCCACACCCACGTCTCCCGCACCTGCCGGTGGAGCGGCTCCCCGCTGAAGCAGAAGCCTTCGGGGTGTGCCCTGTGACGGATGGGGACCTGCCAGGCTCTGGGGCCGAAGGCCCCGAGTCCTGGGAACAGCTGCCCTCCCTCCCTGAGAGGACGTGGAAGCTGGGACCATGGGCATAGGGGTCCCCCGGCTCCAGCCCGCGCCTGGCAACCACAAGTGCAACAGGGCTCCCACCTGGCGCCTGGGCGGAGAGGGCCTCAGAGCTGCAGCCAGTCAAGCCACAAGATGCAGGAAACAAGCCCCCGTGTGCTCTGTGTTCTGGAATCTTCGTAGCCACAGCCCCCCCCCCCAAGTCATTCATTCAGCAAAGCTCTCCTACCCTCCCGGCCCTCCTTGGGGAGCTCACTGGTCCCTCCCGCCGCCTCCCTCTGGCCACCCCAAGCTCCCACCATGAGCACACCCTGCACCAATACCCTGTCCTGGCAAGGAACTGGAGAAGAGAGCTGGGTGGGGGAGGGAGGCACTCGGCTTTTCTGGGTGGGGAGGAAGCCCCGCGGGCAGCAGGGAGCTCCCTGACCACCCCTGCCCTCCCCCCCCGCATGGCGACTGCAGGCGGTCCCTCCGTGACAGAGCTTCAGAGGGCCCTCTGGCTGCCCTCCCCTTTGCCCTCCCCCCTGCAGGGGAGAGGCGGGATGGGGACCCGTTCACTTATTTTTAAGGCAGGGAACCTCACTTCTGGCTATGAAACTACTTGGCACTCCGAGGTGGGAAATCCCCGGCCAGGGGCTCGGGGGACAGCAGATGGGCCGGGATCCCTCCAGCAGCCTGCAGGGGTTGCTCGACGGCTGGTGGCCCCCCTCCCCCAACGGCGGGACAGAGGCGGCCCCGCGGTGCTTCTGATCTCCAGGCAGCTCCTGTGTTGTTGCCCCAGGGATGAAAGCAGACGCCAGCAGCTCCTGGCAGAACTGTGTCGCGGTCAGACACCTCTGCTGGGTGCCAGNGGGCCGCCGCGGGGGGGGGGGGGCCCCGCCGTGTCCCCGTGCGGGGGGGATGCGTGTAGCTGCTCGGCCGAGCTGCTGCGACAGATGGCCACGTGGGCTCCGCCTGGGTGCAGCCGGCTGTCTGCAGGGAGAGCTCCCGCCCCGGCTGCGGCCAGGCCTGGGCCGGCATGGGGTCCAGGGGAGCTGGCCGGTCTGACTCCCCCGCTGTCAGGGGAGCCAGGTGGTCACGCCCTCGAGCACGAAACCCACTCAGGGAACAGGATCCCTGAAACACCCCAGGTACCTGTTCCTGAGACGAGACCATTTTGGTGTGCGAGGCTCGGGACCGCGGGGCGAACCAGGAAGTGGGTGGCAGCGCGTGGGGGAGGGTGCCGGGCACGCCACGGGAGCGGGTGGCCGGCGGGGGTGGGCGTGGCCTCCACTCCCAGGCGCGCCGCAGGGGGGCCCCCCCGACACCCCAGCCTTCTTGGTGGTACAGCGACTTCTCGGCGGAGGGGGCAGGGGCTGTGAGAAGGGGAAGTACCAGCATGTCCCCTCCCTCCGGAACGTGCGGCGGACCCCACAGGCCAGTCGTGGGCCCCTTTCTCGGGGGGGAGAGGGACAGATGCGCAGCTAGCCCCGGCGATGTCACAGAGGTCCTGCTCCTTGGCTCTGGCTTTCTACCAGCGCTGGGCTGCAGGCCTTTCACCTGTGTCCCCAAACCCTCCGGGGGTTCTGCTGCCGTCCTCGGGCTACAGATGATGACACGGAGAGCTGACTGTCGGGCCCGTGGCTGGGATTCAAAGCCACGGCTGGCAGACCCCAGAGCTGAGCTCTGAGCTCTGTAGGGCTCGTCCTCACCGGTCCCCCCTCCCGGCGCCCGACATGGTGCCAGGACCCAGAGCAGGTGCCAGTGAGTGGTGTGCGGGTGGGGCGGCCTGGGAGGCCAGGTGGGAGGGGGCCACCTCCCTCCAGCCTCTCCCCGCTCTGCCCTTCCTTCCCAGGGAGGCCCCTCACCTGGGAGGGAGCGAGGCCCATGGACGACCTGGACGGAGCCGTCCTCCTCCCCCTGTGCCGGCCACCTGTGCTCTGCTGAGGCGCAGCCCCCGCTGCCCCCTTACTCATGGATCTGGGGAGTGGAGCGGGCTCCCTCTTCCCCAGGGGCGGGTGCAGGGTCTGAAGTCTGGGCAGGGAGTCAGCCAGCCTGGCCCGTGTGCCTCAGATTGGCGCGGCGGCGGGGGGTGGTGGGTACAGCTAAGGGTCCCCAGCCGGTTTAAGACACAGATGGGGTGGGGCGCCTGGGTGGCTCAGTGGGTTAAGCCGCTGCCTTTGGCTCAGGTCATGATCTCAGGGTCCTGGGATGGAGCCCCGCATTGGGCTTCCTGCTCAGCAGGGAGCCTGCTTCTTCCTCTCTCTGCCTGCCTCTCTGCCTGCTTGTGATCTGATCTCTCTCTGCCAAATAAATAAATAAAATCTTAAAAAAAAGAGACACAGACGGGGTGATGGGAAAAAGAGGAGAAAGAAGCAAGGAATAAAGAGCTTGGGGTGCTCGGCCATAACACCCCAAACGCGCCTGATCTCGTCCGATCTTGGAAGCTAAGCAGGGTAGGGCCTGGTTAGTACTTGGATGGGAGAGACTGAATTCTTAAATCACGATCTCGCCAGCAGGCAAACATGGAATTTTCTAAACAACAGGCACGTGTGCAGCCTCAGCAGCTTCCAGACGCAGGGAAGCCACCCTCACACCTCAGCGTCATCCCCGGCCCTAAGTATCTGTCCTACCTGCACCTCAGACGGGGAGGGCAGGCGACGATGAAATACAGGGTGGCCTTAGACACTGCCCACTGAGCCCAGGAGCAGCTCCTCTCCGGCCCTGATGAGTCTGAGCTCCACATTCCAGCCGGATCAACAAACATGACCATAGGGTTGCCGACTGGCCCCGCCGCCACTCATGAGCCCCATTTCCTGAATTACCTCCTGGCGAGTGTGGCCTGGGACAGTCTATTGAAGGAGCCCTTGTTGGGGGGGGGCTTCCGGGAAAGGTTTGCTTCCCTGATGGAAAGGGGTAGAGTCTTCTGGTACATTCTATCCCATGGAGGAGGCTGCCAACCAAGTTCTGCCTCCATTTCCAGCAGGAGGAGTAACGTTGGGGGCTTGGGAGAGCCTGTGGCAGGATCGGCGGGGAGGAGGTGCCACCGCAAAGGTCCTAGTGGGGTCCCGCCCCCCGTGACTCAACCACAGAACATCATAAACCAGACCGGTCCTGGGATCACCAAAAACACCCTCCCATTAAGTGGGAGCCTCACAGTGGTTCTGGATACTTCCAGTAAGGAGCAGGTGCTGCCTTGATGTAACTCTCGTTCCTTTGGGCCAGAACCTGGGGCGGGGGGGCAGGTCCCCTAGACTCTCGCAGGGTCGCGGGCCCAGAGCCCAGGTCCAGGGCGACGGAGACTCCGGTTCCCTCTGCGAGATCCCCACGTTGTGTTCTCGAAAATCTCCACCCACGGGGAGCTCCGAGCAGATGAGTCCCCCGGCGACAACTCGAATGATGAAAAAGATCCTTTTCGTGTTGAACTGAAATCTCTGTCCTTGTAACGATACCCACTAGGGCCACTTCTGCTCCCTGGAGATGAGAAACCCGTCTCTGTGTCTCACGGCAGACACACCTGGCATTGCCAAGTCCTTTGATGTTTCCCCACGAGGCTTCTGACTTCGTAAATATAATTGGGGCCAATGCCACGCCACACGCTTCTCTTGGCCATCACACAGAACCCCCACAGAACCTTAGAGGCAGCCGGGTGGCTCCATCATGCCGCCGGGGACACTGGGCCCGAATCAGCCGGTGGGCAAGTGCAAGGGCAGAGACTGGATGCTTGAGGGTCTGACTTCAGAGCCTGGGCACTTAATTCACCACCCTGGGTATGGCCTCTTTCTGGAACATCAACTCTGAGGTCATGTCCTTCAGTCTGCTGTTTGCTGAGATCCTTCGAGAAATGACAAGGCACACGAAACCGAGAGCAGCATCTCAGCCGCGGTCAGCAGCGAGGGAGGAGGCCCCCTCCTTGCTCTGGGACAGGGTTTGGCAAGGGTCTGCAGGCCCGATCCAAAAGCTTTATTGGCACGGAGCCGTGGTCATTTGTTGTCTTGGTCTGCTCTGGCTACCGAAACAAGATGCCAGGAGTGGCCAGGGGTAGAGGCAACAGACATCTCTTTCTCACAGTTCTGGAAGCTGGAAGTCCAAGATCAAGGTGCAGGAGATTCAGCTTTGGATGAGGGCCCGAGTCCTGGTTCCCAGCCAGGCGTCCCTCGCTGCGTCCTCCAGTGGTAGACAGTGAGCTTGCTGGGGTCTCATCAGCATCTTACAAGGGTACTTGTCCCATCAGAGGGCCTCACCCTCACGACCTCATTGAATCCCAATCACCTCCCAAAGGCCCCGCCTCCAGATGCCACCACACTGGGGTGGGGGTGGGAGGGACATCAACACATGAATTCAACACAGCACGTTTGTCCAGGAATGCTTTCACAGTGCGGCAGAGTGGGGGAGTTTCGACAGAGACTGAGTGACCTGCAGGCTTGAAACATTTGCTCGAAGCCCCAAGTCAACATCGGCACAGACACCGCACCAAACACAACCTTATCACGGATGGTTGGGGGTAGGTGGCCGGGACACTTGGCCAGGGTGCTTGAGCATACGGTGAAAAGCATCGGGGCAGGAGACCATACGCGTGGGCAGGTCAGGGCCAGAGAGCCCGTATTTTAGGCTTTGTGGGCCAGTTGGTCTCTGTCTTTGCAAAGCTGTGCGAAGGCAACTAGTGACAGCATGGGAATGAATGGGGGCGGCTGTGTTCCAATAAAACTTTATAAAAACAGGTGGTGGGCTGGAGTGGTTTGTAAGACTCTGATCTGTGACATTAAAAAAAAAAGTGGCATCCACTGTGATGAAATCAAGACAGCAGTACGGACCCTCATGAGGTCTGTGGCATTGGCAGCTAGGCTTTGCGGGGGGCTGGGGTCCGCCCCTGCGTGGGCGCATTCTGGGTCAGGAAGGTCAGAGGTGACTCCGCGCCCCGGACCACTGCTCGGCGGGGGTACCAGGGGGGCGGAGCGGAGAACACACAGAGGCCCTGTGTGCCCGGAGTCATTATCTGGCTTTGACTTTGCCAGGAATTCTCATCTATCATCGGATCGCAGGCCTGATTAATCTGTTCCGGAATAAACATGGGAAGCCGTGCTCCTGGCCGCTCTCCGCGATGCTGCTCGCCGGGGACAGCTGGCCGAGGGACGCGGGCTGCTGCCTCCGATGCTGTACTATTTTTGGCAATTCTTTTTGCCTCATTTATTTTTGATTTGAGTTGCTCATACGGGCTGTACGTTCTCTCTCGCTCCTGCGCTGAAATGAAATAAGCCTAGTATTTTTAAACCCTGCTCGTGTTGCCTCATGATGAGTGCAGATGGGCTGACGCACCTGCAGAGCGGCCTCCACAGTGAGGCGGCCTGCCCTCTCGCTCCGGCCCGCGGCCTCCGTCTTGTGACATCAGCAGGACAGAGATGCACTCCTCACTCTCCTGGACACGGTGACCCATCCCGTCTGGGGAAAAGGCTGGGGTCCTGCCCTGAGGCTGGACTTGGAATGGACGGGGTCCAGGGACATCCGTGGATCCGCGTGGTGGCGGGACTACAAGACGCAGAAGCCGCCTGAGCGGCAGCCCCGGGACACATCATTTCGTGGTGACCAGTGAGAACCGTGGGTGACTCAGGGCTTTCACACATTCATTCACTCAGTCCCAGCCCCCCACTCCGTGAGGGTGGTACTGTATGGCTAGCCAGTGATGCCAGCTGAGGAAACTGAGGCTGGGGCATCTAAGCTGGCCCCAGGTCACCCGGGAAGTAGCAGTACTGGGAGGCCCTCCTCTGAACCACAGCCCGGTGCAGCCACCGGCAGGCAGGGGCAACCAAAGGCCTTCTCCTGAGAGGCGAGTTCATCTGTGCTTTCCAACGTCTCTGGGCAGCGGGGTGAGGAGGACGAGGGAATGGCCTAAGGCAGGGGCAGGGCTCTCGTCAGGAGGCCACGGAATGATCCAGGTGCCAGCCGGGGAGCCGTGGGCCAGGGTGGAGGAGGCAGCCAGTGGCTGGTGGAGTCAGGAGGTCGAGACCAAAGGGCCTGCTGGAGGGTGGATGTGTGTACGGGGTGACCCTGGGTTTCTGGAGAAGAGGTGCCAGTTCCCAAGCTGGGGGAACTGGTGGGAGCAGCAGGCTGGGGGAGTCCTGGAGCTGCGTGCTGGTGGCATCGGCTCCAAGGTGCCCCCTGACATCCAGGTGAGAGGCTGATGGTGTTCACTCCTGCGGCTCCTCTCCAGGCTCGGGCCGGAGCAGTTTCCTCTTCTACCACAGGGCCTTTGCACATGCGGTTCCTCCACCAGGGATGCTCTTTCTTTGTGTCCCTGCTCTGAAGTCACATCTCTAGACACATGGTCCTGGAGACTCTCTCCAAAGTGTCCTGTCCATCATGTCAGCCCATGGGTTTCCTTAGGAGCTCTTGACTGTCCCCCAACTAGATGCTGTGCCCCTAGTGGCGGGACTGGCTGCAAGCCCTCGTGTTGGGACAGGGCCTTTGCCAAATGCACGAGTGTGTCATGCAGCTCTGGACAGGCGGTGCTTTCCATCTTGTCAACACAGACTCCCCGAGAGGCTGAGCCAGGCAGAGCGGTGAGAGGTGGAGCGAGCAGGTCATCTCATGGTGGCTGCTCTGGGGGAGAGGCAGGCTATCCTGCAGCCTCGGGGGCCTCCTCTAAGGGACTGCACGGTGAGCCAGGCCAGCCTGCAGGGACCCTGATCGGGATCTCTGGCTCGAGCCTGACTCGGGTGTCCACCCGGTCTGGAGCCTCAGCAGGACCACGCCAGGTTCCTGAAGCATGTGGACAGCCATGCAGCTCAGGGGCTCACACGCACGCACATAGAGACCCGTGTACACATGTGTGCACTCACATACTTTCCCACCTGTGCCTCCATCACTTGCACCACCTCTACCTGCGCCCTCACCACCTGCACCACCTCCACCTGCACCACTTCCACCACCTCCACCTGTGCCTCTATCACCTGTACCTCCATTATCTGCCCACCTCCACCTGCGCCCCCATCACCTGTACCACCTCCACTTGTACCACCTCCACCTGTGCCTCCATCACCTGTACCACCTCCACTTGTACCACCTCCACCTGTGCCTCCATCACCTGTACCACCTCTACCTGCGCTCCCATCACCTGCACCACCTCCACCTGTACCACCTCCTCCTGTGCCTCCATCACCTGTACCACCTCCACCTGTGCCTCCATCACCTGCACCACCTCTACCTGCACCACCTCCACCTGTGCCTCCATCACCTGCACCACCTCCACCTGTGCCCCCATCAACTGCACCACCTCCACCTGTGCCTCTATCACCTGCACCACCTCCACTGTGCCTCCATCACCTGTACCACCTCCACCTGCACCACTTCCACCTGTGCCTCCATCACCTCTACCACCTCCACCTGTGCCCCCATCAACTGCAACACCTCCACCTGTGCCTCTATCACCTGTACCACCTCCACTGTGCCTCCATCACCTGTACCACCTCCACCTGCACCACCTCCACCTGTGCCTCCATCACCTGCACCACCTGCACCACCTCCACCTGCGCCCCCATCACCTGTGCCACCTCCACCTGTGCCTCCAACACCTGTGCCACCTCTAGCTGCACCACCTCCACATGTGCCTCCATCACCTGTACCTCCATTATCTGGCCACCTCCACCTGTGCCTCCATCACCTGCACCACCCCCACCTGCGCCCCCATCACCTGTACCACCTCCACCTGTACCACCTCCACCTTGGCCCCCATCACCTGTACCACCTCCACCTGCACCACCTCCACCTGTGCCTCCATCACCTGTAACACCTCCACCCCAGCCTGACTCCTCTTCCTCCAAGCACTCTTGCTTTCAGTGTTTCGCTCATGGAAATATCCCCGAGTGACCTCCAGGGCCTTTCAGCCCCCTCTGAGCTTCAGCCCCCATGAGCCCCGCAGCTGGCTGTGCCTCCCCCACCTCCCTGCCCTGCGACCCAGGTCCATACTCTCAGCTGTCTGTTGGCTCTGTCAACATGGGTATCCCTGGAACGTCCCCTCTCTTGCCCATTTCCGTTGCTTGTCTTGGGAGCTCCTGCCTGGATCACGGCCATCTACCTGTTGCCACAGTCCCATGTCGACTGCTCACCCATGGATCTAGCACATCATGCCTTTCTCAAAAGCCCGCAGGGTCTGCCTGGGGCCTTCGGCATCAGGTCCAAGCACCTCGGCTCAGCATGCTGGACTACTCATGGCCAACCTGTCTCCTTTTCTGGCTTCCTCTTCTCTGGGTCTCCTGCACACCTGATCTCGGGCCTGCCTGCACCTTTTCCCTGCATACTGGATCTCAGGCCCGCTGCCTGCACTTTTTCCTATATACCTGACCCCAGGGACACCTGCAGCACCTTTTCCCTGAACACCTGACCTGGGGCACACCTGCCTGTCTCTTCCCTCATGCCCATGGCAGCCCTGTCCTTGTTCCTGCTGTTGCCTTGGGGGATGGCTACATCTCCCCATCTGCCCAGGACTTCACCAGCCTCAGGGGCCAATGCAGAGGCCAGTTCCCAGGCTTAGACAGATCACCTCACAGTATATTCAAGGTTACCCTGGGGGTGGAAGACAGTGGGGAGGGAGGTGGCACTTTCCATTCCTAAATCCCATTACCATCTGCATCTTTTTTTCTTTTTCTTTTTCTTTTTTTAAACATTTATTTATTTTAGAGAGAGACCGTGAGCAGGGGGAGGGACAGAGGGAGAAAGAGAATCTTCAGCAGACTCCATGCTGAGCCTGGAGCCTGATGTGGGGCTCGATCTCATGGCCCTGAGATCATGACCCAAGCCACAATCAAGAGTCGGACACTTAACTGCCTGAGCCACCCAGGTGCCTCTCATCTGCACCTTCTAAGGGACCTGCCTAGAGTCACACAACTCAGAGGCAAAGAGCTCGGACAGGCCTGCCCAAGTGCAAGGCCAGCACTTGGAATGCAACCTCATGACATTTTGCTCCAGAAACCGCCATGATTTCTGTAGCTTTCTCATTTAAGTCTTCAACACCTGAATGCCAGCCCAGCTTCTGGGCACCCTTTCCCTGATAACTGCCTCCACCCCCAGCCTAAATCCAAGGAGGGAATATACGGGGCGCGTGCCCCAAGGCTTCCCTGTCTCTCATATTCACCTGAGCAGGGGCAGGAGGGATTCCTCAGCGTGCCCTTGAGAACACGAATAGCCTACCTGTGACCAGGGGTGGGGGCGGACTGGAGCGGGAGGGGCAGGAGGCACACCCCGAATCGCCAGAAGACAAGCAAGGGCCCATCCCACATCCCCTAAGGCAGGGACGTGCCTGGTCACACATGAGATGGTTCGTGAATCCAGTATCTACCCACTTGTCTTCTAGTTACCTCTGAATTACGACCAGTAACGCTGGATTTCTCTTCATTACAAGGGCAACGAGCAGGCTTCCTTTCAAAAGAAGCTTATTTAAGATAACTTTGACTAGAAGAAAAAAACATAAACTCAGAAATAGGGCTGGTAGTGTGCACGCACGACCCAAATCTCAAGATGGAAGGCCAGTGACTGCAGCGTGGGACATCGTGCCAAAGACAGACAGACGGACAGAAAGCAGAGTGTGGGAGCGCGTCCCCGGCCCCCCAGCAGGGTCTCGCCCAGCCAGCCCAGGACGAGGCGGGTGGACTACAGAGCAGAACCCCAGGGCAGACGTGCGTCACACAGTTCTTGCTGTCCTTTGAAACTAATTTTACATCCCCCTTGGCGGAAGGGTGTCAGGGTTTCACCTTACGGGAAGTGTATCAAGGGAATCTGGGGAGAGACCAGAACCCCAGTGGACGGTGTGTTCCAGGCCAGCCCTGGCGAGATGCTCCGGGGGGCAGGGTGTCTAGGCACGGGAAGCACACATGAAGGTACGTGTGTGCTTGCGTGCACACACCCACAGGCACTCACATTCACACGCGTGTGCACACACGCAGGCCCACTGCTCCTACCAGCCAAGGGGCCCGCAGTCTGCTGTCACTCATGTATGCAGAGATGCCGGGGAAGGGCCAGATGCTCTACCCCACTCAGGCCAGGTGGGTGAGCAGTGCTGAGCTTCCCACGTGCGGAAGGCACTGCTGTCCCAGGCTAACCCTTGGGCGGCCTCTTGTTGCTCAAGAAGCAGATGCCAACAGAGGAGGTGAAGGGCAAGAGTCCCGGATCCCCACAGGGTGCTGGCGGGCCAGAAGGACTGGAGAGAGCCACACAATGCCACCTAGACCCTCGGGCTTATCTTCGGGGGAAGCGAACATCCAGCTACGGCACATCTCAAACAGACTCCAAAAGCATGTCCCATGAGTCTGGAAGGGGGCAGGGGGCTGGATCAGCTCCTACCTCCCTGGGGTGGAAATATACCCAGGAGCACGTTTGCTTTCTTTTCTCTGGGCCCTGGCCTCGGCCAGGTTCCTGTCTCTACAGCTCTTGCTGCAGCCACTCCCGGAGGAACTGGCAGGGCAGCCCCAGTGCCTCCCTCTGGGGAGCCAGGCCACGATCAAGGCCATAGGCATCTCCCCGCTGGCAACCCAAGGCCTGAGTCCCCGAGGGGCAGCCCCTCCTCCACGGCTCAGGGGGAGATCAGATGCGATCACGGGGCTGGGCAGGGAGCACTTGTTGCCCCAGTTGGTCTGGTCCTTCAGAGGGAAGAGGTTCTTAAAGACTATGAACGCGGTGAGGGGGATCTGTCCCTGGTGCTGGCCATCCTGCAGGGCCAGGACTAGACTGGGAGAGCACTTCCCTCGTGAAACCCAAGCCCTGCCCTTCGAGCCCAGTAGAAAATCTGCAGGTCTCAAAGGCTCACCTCCAGGATTCCTGCCTCACTGGTGTGAGTGGGGGGATGCTGGGTGGGGGAGCAGCTCCCTCAGGGGCAGCTGTGCAATCCTGGGGGACTCCAGGCAGCACCCTTAGATTGCACTGAACTGGGGGCACCTGTGGCCAGTGCCACCCCATGGTTGTGTCTGCAGCGACAGGAGTACCTGGCTGGCGTGTGGGGTAATCAATGAACAGAGGGGCTGGCCACCCCCCACCCCCCAAACCCTCTGCGATGGTGAGAGTGTCCTTGGGGAGGGCCTGGTTCCCCTGCTCGTTTTGGGGCAGCCGTAATAAGACAGCATAAAGAAATGCCGTCTCCTCTTGCAAACGACTGACTGGAGTCCTAGCTGAGCAGAGGCAGGAAAACAGAGAGTTCCAGGGATAGGAAGGAAACCAGCAAGCCTGCCCATGATTACAGCCACGATCACTCATCACCGCGTCTCAGAGCCTGACTCAGCAGTCAGAGCAGCTGACACAGGAGGGAGCCGAGGTGGCCCAGCTCCACGCATGGACGGAGCTGCTCCAAGCTTCCCGGGCAGAGGGGTGGCTTTTAACCGCTTACACCCCAGGACCGGAGGAGTACGGAGGCCTGCATCCTAGTGTTGCTCCCAGATGCGCCATCTCAGAGACAGACTGTCCTCAGGAAGCGGCCACACTGCCATCGTCTTGTGCTACTAAGCAGTCCCTGGACACAGGTCCCCCTCCCCCAGGTGTGGCCGGGGCCCCTTCCTCTCCGGAGCCCTGCATGAACCTCCCTGCTGTGACCGGGCAGTGGGCCTGCTGGGGAACAGGGGTGCTGCCGTCTCGATGGCGGATTTGGGTTTCTGCAGCCACGTGGGGCTGGGGTGAGGGGAGAGAAAGCTGGTTTTGGGTTTTGGGGAGACGGGAGCTGCCAACTCCGGGCGAGCCCCGCATTGGGACCCTCTGGCCATCATGTCCAGCAAGGCCCCCCTCCATTGTGCCTGGAGAGCTTCCGGCTGGCTGTCCACATGGATTGCACACACAGTGGGTGCCAGACCCCTGGATGGTAGCTTGTATCCTCACACTTTAGATGTATTTCAGTAGCTGCCCTTGGAAGCCGGGGGGACAGAGCCTGGTTCCGGGTGCAGAGGCCAGTCAGAAGGCTGAGAAGAATCTGGGCCGAGCAGCACGTCTGACAAATCTGGGGCCCCCTAAAGCCCGTAGCACAAACCTGCCGCTGCCAGAGGGAGGCATGGGATAGCATCCTGAGTGCCTGCCATCCACGCTCCGTGGGATGCATGCCCTGTCTTACCCGCTCCCCCTGTCACGCCCTCTCCAGGCCGCTGAGCCTCTGAGCCAAGACTGGGGTGGTCTGCCTTCAAGTACGTCGGCAGCTGTGGCTGGGGGAGACCCCATACCCCAGAGCCCAAAGCCCCGCTCCGGGTGTAACTGTGGGCCTTCAACATGACACCGCTTACCCCTACTCTGGCATCCTTGCGGACTCTCACCCTGAGCCTGCAACCCTTGATGTGTAGTCCTTGCCAAGGGGAAAATAAACAGCAAACTAGAAGGAAGGAAAGTCGCAGGACCCTCTGGAGGGGGTTCTCTGTGTCGAACTATGAATCACCAGCACCCGTGACTATGACCTTGGGTGGTAAAAGGGTCTTTGCAGATGTAATTCAGGTAAGCACGCAGGGATGAGGTCACCCTGGGTTGGCGGGGGTGGACGGAGAGCCGGAATCCAACAAGTGTCCTCATAAGCAGAGAAGCAGCAGCCGACAGAGCAGGAAGGGGGTGTGAAGGTGGAGGTAGATGACATGTCCATTAACCAGGGTACACGGAGGATCGCCAGCAGTACCAGGAGCGGGGAGAGAGGCCTGAGCAGGCCGGAGCCTCCAAAGGGAACCAGCCCTGCCCACACCTTGACTTCAGACTTCGAGCCTCCAGGACAGGGGAGAGTGAGTGTGTCTGTTTCGAGCTGCCCTGTTAACGGTGATTTGTTCAGGTAGCGCTAGGGAACTAACATACCCACTGAAGCTTTTAAACCCTGCAATGTCAGCAGGCTGGAAGGGAGGCAGAGGAACGGCCTGCTCTTGGGGGAAGAGCCCCTTTGTAGAGGGCGGGGGGCGGGTGGGGGCTGGAGCCCCGTGTCCCCAGCCCTGGCTGATTTCCACGCCTTGGTGGGGAGGGGGAGTCTGAGGGCTGTTTCTGCAGCTCGCCCTGCAGTAGCATCTGTGAGCAGGGCCCTGGAGCTCTCCTGCTCTCCAGGGGACCGTAAGAATAAATAACAAATGGTTTCAAAGAGGATTATGTCCCAGCACCACATGATGGAGCCATGAAAGATTAATATCTCGCCCGTGCAGTCCTACACCAGCAATCTGAAAGCCAGCTTTACCCCACCCCATCCATCAGGGGCCCTGCGGAATTAAAAGCTATGCAAAAGACAGCCACCAGGCGCTGCACTTTGCGATCATAATTAACAGAAAAAAAATTTTTTAAATGAAAATACTCATTGCTGGCGAGGTTATGATGAAGATACTCCAATGAGCTGTTGTTACTGCTGGGGTCCACGGCACAGGCTTCTGGGTAAGCCACTGGGCTAATACAGGTCCACAGCCCGGGACCCGGAAGTCCTACTTACAAATGTATCCTAAAGGTTCGAGAGAGCAAATGAACTCAGAGGCACCCACACCTCCTTGCAGCTGCCCAAGTTCCTAAGGAAATTTAAGTGAATGATTGGGAAACCATGAGCTACGACACGGTCACGCATAGTGACCGTTGCTTCGTTCGGGAAAGAAAGTGCTCGTGGGTGAGGAACGTGGAGGGCACCCACGTCTCTGCCGGCAGAAGGGAAAGCAGATAGGCGAGTGGGGAGGGGACCCTCCTGACCGCCCTATTCTTGCTGCAGATTCAATCCCCCTTTCTGGTGCAGAGGGCCCGTGTGCTCTAGGCATGAGGACCGCACAGGCTTCTGCCCGTTCTGCTCCTCACCAGTGGAGCTGGAGCACGGGTGGCGAGCTGGGGGCTGAGCTGTGCCGTCCTGGGGCTTCTCCTCAGGAGGGATCCTGGGGCCCTAGCCCACGAGTGAGGCCAGGAGTGTGCATCTGCCCTGCAGATGAGGCTGGTCTGGGACACGGGATCGGGAGTCCTTTGAGGTCACGGTCTAGCTCTGTCCTCTGGTTGCGTGACCTGAGGGAAGGCAGAGTGCCTGTTCATTCCCCCCGCCCCCATGAAGCACAGAGGATCGTATTACCTCACATTACCTAATCCTGGGGTGGCTGGAGGATTAGGAGTAAATGCAGGCCGGGTTAAGCAGGGGCCTGACAAACAGCAGATCTGCTATGGGACAAATGACAGCTCTGGTACAAATAACGACAGTGACAGCAAGCACAGTTGCTATCGTCCTCACCATTAAGCCCATCATCATCACCATCATCACTGTTGTCATCATCATCATCACCACCATCCTCATTGCCACCCCATCATCACCATCCCTATCATCATCACCCCCATCATCATCACCCCATCATCATCATCACCATCATCATCACCCCATCATCATCACCACAACCATCATCACCACCACCACCAGCATCCCCATCACCATCATCCCCACCTCCATCATCACCACCACCACCCCTATCATCATCACCATCATCATCACCACCACCACCAGCATCCCCATCACCATCATCACCACCACCCCCATCATCATCACCATCATCACCACCACCACCAACCCCATCACCATTGTCCCCTTCCTGATCATCATCACCACCATCCCCATCATCACCACTATCATCCCCACCCCCACCACCACCACCATCATCATCACAACAACCACCAGCATCCCTGTCACCACTGTCCCCTTTCCCATCATCCCCACCACCATCCCTACCCCATCATCACCATCCCCATCATCATCACCCTCATCATCATCATCATCACCTCCATCATCATCATCACCACAACCATCATCATCGTCACCACAACCATCATCATCATCACCACCAGCATCCCTGTCACCATCATCCCCACCTCTATCATCACCACCATCACCCCCATCATCATCACCATCATCACCACCACCACCAACCCCATCACCATTGTCCCCTTCCCAATCATCATCACCACCATCCCCATCATCACCACTACCATCCCCACCCCCATCATCACTACCATTATCATCACGACAACCACCAGCATCCCCGTCACCACTGTCCCCTTTCCCATCATCCCCACCACCATCCCTACCCCATCATCACCATCCCCATCATCACCACTACCATCCCCACCCCCATCAGCACCACCATCATCATCACGACAACCACCAGCATCCCCGTCACCACTGTCCCCTTTCCCATCATCCCCACCACCATCCCTACCCCATCATCACCACCACCATCATCATGACCACCGCTGCCATCCCCGTCACCACTGTCCCCATCAACACCACCATCATCCCAACCCCCATCATCACCACCACCACCATCCCCATCATCCCCACCCCCACCCCCATTGTCATCATCATCACCACCAACCCCATCCCCATCATCCCCACCCCCATCCCTACCCTCATCACCATCATCATCAATACCAGCATCACCATCATCCCCACCTCCATCATCACCAGTGTCACCATCCTCATCTTCCAGCATCACACAGAGGGCCTGCTCCTTCTTACACTGGGGCAAAAGGCCTGCAGCTATTCAGGCTTCCCCCTGGTGGCTCCCAGCTCCCCTATAAATATGTTCCTGGGACCACGGCCTTCGCTGCCTGCCCCCAGGGCCCACTCAATCCGAATGCCCTAGGACAGTTTCTGCAGTTGGGAGGAATTATCTCTGCATGATGAAGCGGCTTGGCTGCATAAACACGAGCGGCATCCTGGCTGCTCGGCACTGAACTCGCGGTCTGTCTGGGGAGGCCGAGGGGCTGCAGGACAGAGACCGTCTGCTCAGAGGCCAAGCGGCTGGGAGGCTGTGGCCGCTGGCCTATGATGCCAGCCCGAGGACCTCCGTGGTCTCAGCACGCAGGCTGAGTCCCCACCTGCGGCTGCTTCTGGCTGGGTGTCAGGCCCCAGCGGCTGCGGCTGCTGTGCCCTCCCTGGGGCACTGCTTGCAGTTCAGGGGGTACCAGGATCGTGCCCTGGACCTGCGGGTGGGGAAGACATGCTGTGGAGAATCCCCGGGTGGGTTGCCAATGTGGGGGGATGAAATCAGGGAGCCTGCTGGGGGGGGTGGCCTTTGTCTGCCCTGGGGGCCCAGGCTTGGTCCCCCGGCTTCAGCTTCCGGACCCAGAACCCACGAGGTGGTGAGTGCAGGTCGGCTCCTCCGAGCGGGACCTCTGGGAGTGGGCAGAAGGGGAGCCCAAAGAGCTGTCCCGGCCAAGGACATGACTTCAGGCCTGAGCCTCACCTCACAAAGAACGTGGGGACTCATCTGGACGGTGGCATTTACCTCTCTCTGCAGCTGAGCCCAGGGCATGGATACCGGGAGGGAGCTGGGTGGTGAGGCTGGCCTCCCGTGTGTGCAGTGTGCTTGGGGCCCGGGGCCGGGGGAGGGGGTGATGCCCTTGCACCAGCAAGTTCACCAACACGTACAGGGACACGAACGTTTCCCTGGAGGGCCAGGCACAGGCTGTCTGGCTCTGGAAGCGGGGAGGCCTGGGCCGAGTTTGCAAGAGTCCCCTCCACGGTGGCTGTGCCCCTCCCCTAAGGACAGTCCGAGGCGTGGAGCAGGGTGCTAGGGACCGTGACCCAGGGTCTGGTGTCTGCCCGGGGGGCTCCTGCTCCGGCATTCTGAGTCAGGGGACTGCGCGCAGGCTGTGGGCGGTGCCTCCTGCCCCTTCCCAGCATGGCACAGGGCGCCTCTAACTGGGCAATGAGGAGCTGCAGGGGCATTTCCTACCCTGCTCTGCTTTCCGGGAGAGTCCGTCACACCGCATGGTTGCCGAGAGGCTGCTTCTGGCGTGTGCGGGTCTGAGGGCTGAGCTGGGGCGATGAGGCAGACGTGTCCCATCCTCACGGGCACCCGGGCCGGGAGTGAGCAGACACCAGCAACAGTGGCCACTGTGTCGCGGGGAGACCTACAGGGTGCTGCAAGGGGGCTCCGGGAGCCAACACCGGCCGGCGGTAGAGCGTGGCTCTGCGACCCCACCCAGCTCTGCCAACAAGAAGGATTCCTCCCGAGCCTTGGTTCCTTCTCTCCAAAATGAGGTCACTGGACTACAGGGTGGCGGGGTGAGGAGCCTGGGGGGGGGGTTGGGGAAGAAAGCCTGGAATCAGAGACCAGGGATTCTGCCCGGGCTGGGGTCAGGGCCCCTCTTGCACCCTTGGAGGGTGGGCAGAAGGGCCCTCTGGCCTGTGACGTCCTTGCTCGCAGAGCACTGGGTGAGAGCCTGGGACTGCACCTGTTGCTCCCCTCTACTGCCCACACGGGCTGCCACCCAGGGACCCACACGGGCCTCCCCTGGGGCCCAGCCAGGTGCTCAGCACCCATACGGCCCAGCAGGTGGCTGGGCACCTCCAGCAGTTCCCTACCGGTTACCATGGTTACCAGGCTGCGGGGGAGGGGAGAAACCCTCTTTTCCTCAGCCCTCTCAGTGGCACCCTGTGGGCTTTGCCAGAACCTTCCAACCACGGGCAAGGCAGGGAGCGAGGGCCCGGCCCGGCACACGGGCTCTGGGAGTGTGTGTGTTTGGGAAGGCGGTGTGACTCTGGCAGCTGCAACGGCTAGGGGCTCCCCGAGGGAGGCCCAGGGCCGGGCTGGGGAGCTCGCGGGACCTGGTCGGCTTGCCTCTCCCCAGGCTCCCCAGGCTGCATGACTACCCAGCTCAGCCCCACAGAGGAGGCAGGAGATATCTTCTAAAGATGAGCTCCCTCACCTGGCCCAGCGTCCACCCCCGAGGTCGCCCCGGTACCCCTGGCTGTCTCTGCCCTTCCCGCACGCAGCTCTCCCTGCCCGGAGCGCTGCCCGGTCCTCTCTCCCTCTGGCCCTGCCGGCTTCAGCCTCACCCCGTCCCCTGACCACGCGGGATGCTCTCACAGCTGGTGCCTGCCTGGCCTGCAGATACTTCCACTGCGGCCCGAGGGGCACCTCCATGCCCTGGACCCCACGTCTTCCCCCACCCACCGCGAGCTCACGTGCGCCTCTGGGGCAGTGAAGGAACGGCCGAGTCCCCAACACAGGGACTGCACAAAGCCAGGCATGGGGGCACGAGGGCTCCTCGGAGCAGCCCCAGACCCTCGGGCTGCAGCATCGGGCCCGCGATGCTTCGCACATCTTATCTGCCCAAATCCCCGTGTTAGGACACTGGGTCCACGTCCCACGTCCCTCCACGCCCTGGCGGCCTCTCTTAGACCCATCTTTCAGGATGAAGGAAAAGCACAGCGAGGCAGCGTTCCCTGGTGCCTCCAAAGGGCCCGGGCTGGTCCCCAGACACCCCTGGCTCCCCTTCTTCAACAGGGCAGGTGTAAACAGGGACCTGTCCTCTGCTCCAGGGAAGTCAACCTGTGCCTGTGGCCCTGTAGAAAGGAAGTGATTTTCGGCTGGGATTTGCAGTTCCTGTTCTGGGCATCGTGTGTCCTTTGCAGGAGCAAAGAGACAGAGATGGCTCCGGGCCTCCTGTCCCTGACACCTGAACACCTCTTGGCTAGGGTGACTAAAAATACCTTCTCACTGAGAGGGAAAGCAATACCTCCTGGAGGGGGGAGAGGCGCCACGGAGATGGGGGAGGGGAGATGCCACAGGATAAGACCAGGGTGACAGGGCCCACCCCTCTGCCGAGTCCCAGCTTCCTCCACACCCCATCACACACGCGCCCGGACCGGCAGCACCCCCAGCCAAACCTCATTCCCAGACGACCCGGACACCAGGAACAACAGCACCTTGCCGTGCTCGTCAAGGTGAAAGCATGAGTTGAGGTTCAAAGGGGAGAAAAGCCAAGCAGGTCATTCCAGTGAAACACGGGCTTCCTCTGTTCCCGAGAACTGAGGGGACCGCAGCGCAGCCCTTCCGTCAGAGCCCCCAGCGATCAAAGCTTCCTTGTGCACTGCCTTACGGAGACGCAGGAGCGGGGAGCTCACCAGTAAACAGAGCACGCTGGGATGTATTTCTCAGAGTGGGGTTCTCCGAACCCCCGGACCGGTGCTGGCGGGTGATGGAGCTCGCGGAGCCGCGCTCCCGGACCCTTGGGAGACTGTTTTTGGGCACCAGTCCCTGTGTTCTGGTGTGTGTGTCCCTGGCTCAGGGCTGCCTGGCACGCCCGGGGCCCCGGGACCCCCGGACCCTCCCCGCTCCCCGCTCAGCAGTCACACGGAGGCAGAGCTACCAGTGAAGGCGGAGCAGCAGAACATCCCTGTTTGTGCTTTCTAGTTACTTCCGACTCACGTCCATCCAGAAGGGGTGGGGGGGGGCACTGCCAGGACAGAGCGTTCAGGATACCAAGAGTTCTAGATCCTTCTGCCCCCGGCTGCCTGTGACAGCTTGTGGACACCGGGGGTTTGCTCTAAAAGCTCACACGGCTGGGCTCCTGGGTGGCTCAGTGGATTAAAGCCTCTGCTTTCGGCTCAGGTCATAAGCTCAGGGTCCTGGGATGAAGCCCCACATTGGGCTCCCTGCTCAAGGAGGCTGCTTCCTCCTCTCTCTCTGCCTGCCTCTCTGCCTACTTGTGATTTCTCTCTCTGTGTGTCAAATAAATAAATAAAATCTTAAAAAAAAATTTATTAAAAAAAAAAAGGCTCACATGGCTGCCCAGGGCGGGAACATGAAGACGTGCTGTGGTGAGGGGCGGGGGTGCTCCGAGGGTGCCCCCCCCGTGGGCCACTGCAGGGGTACGCAGGTGTGCAGTGGCCTGGCCCTCCGGGAGGCCCGAGGTGACAGAGGATGGGGAGAGGTGTGTCCCTCCAAGCACTGGGACGGTCTTCTCTACAGACCAATGGCCACAGGGCCGCCCTCCCCGCCCCCCCAAAGCAGCCGGCTGGGCCCTCCCAGGCCGTCTCCCAAGAATAGCAGCCCATTCTGAGTCCTGACGGGGATCAAGAAGTCGCTCAGAAGGGGACCTGAGCCACCGTGCGAGCTTTCTGGGGAGCCGCCCGGGTTCCAGGTAGGGTGAGCCCTTGGGCTCAGTCCGTGCCTGGCAGCGGCGGGGGAGGGGGTAGACGACACGGAGCGGGCGCCCCCGATGAGCCAAAGGGCGTCTCTGTACTTGGACTCATGACGTCTCAGTTTGCGCTGGTAACAGGGAGGCCCCAGAACGAAGCCGGGTGCCCGGGAAGCTGAGCCAGAGGCTGAGGGAGACGCAGCGCTCGCTCCCACCACGCTCCCTGGGCCAGACTGGTGACGGAGGGCCCCGAGGACGAGACCCGGTGCTGCAGGGACACTGCTCATTTACTGCGGAAACGGGCCTGGTGATGACCCATTCGCTGGTCTGTCTTGAACTCGGGGCAGGGATCTGGGAAAAAAGGCGTGCCTGGCTTTCAGCCTCCACTTGCCGGACAGACCTCAACGGAGGCCCAGCAGCCGGGGCCCGGGATGTCCGCGGGGGGGACGTCCTGAGTCTGCAGCATGGGCGACTGTCCCCTCTCTGCTCCTTCCCTTGCCCCGGTCCTACTTTCTCTGTTCCCCACGCGGCATCGAGAACCAAGGCTGGAGGTCAAGGAAGGCAGGGGCCAGGGATGCGGGCCAGGGGCGCGGGACTTGGCTCTGCTACGAGGGGCGCACACAAGCCCACACACACGCCCGAGGTCTCCAGGTTGAGTACGCGGCCCTGTGGCAGAGCAGGGGAAGCCTCCTGAGACCCCGTCCCGCAGGGCTAGCAGTTAGCAAGCTGTGTGTGGGGCCACGGGGCGCCCTCAGTCTGGGGGACGCTGGGCCCAGAGCCGCTCCGGGGTACATGGGGACAGAAAGGCCTGCCCTCGGCCGAGCCTCACGGGAAGAAGCCACAGCAGGTGCTCATACCCGCTCAGCAGGGAGGCTCTCCTACCTGCCAAGGGCAGGCTGAACGGAAAGCCTCGAGCCAGCCCCAGAGCTGACTGCGTGACCAGGTGGTGATGTCCCCACCCGGCCCGGTGTGTGCTCTCTCCTGGGGAGGCCCTGGTCTCTTTTCCTCCCCCGAGGTGGCTGAGCCCAGAGAGGACCACCTCTCCTCACAGAGTTGCTCCCCCAGAAAGGGAGGCCACGGAGCAAGTAAAGAGATGAGCGTGTGGGCTTCCCTTCATGCAAAAGGTGGATTTCCATGTGTCTGGGGAGCCGGGGTTGAACCCTGCCCTGCCCGTGCATGTGAGACCATCTGCGGGTGTGTGGGGGATTTCTGGCGTTTCGGGAGCATGGTAGGACAGGCAGGTGGTACCTGTCTCAGAGGTCTGGCACAGCAGGAACAGAATCAAGGGGTCCTTAGGAGCCAGGGAGGCTCAATCATTCTCTCCACCACTCTGTGCCTCAGTTTCCCCATCCAGGCTACCCAGCCCGCCTTGCAGGGTTATTTACAAGGACCTATCGCAGAGCAAGGTTTAAAGTGCAGGCCCAGCATGACCCGAGTCTCTTCTCCCCTTTCATCTTGCCTAGTGCCTTGGCCCCCTGCCATCTCTTTGATGACATCTCTGGAAACATGGCACCCTTGGTCTGGGGACCTGCCAGGCGGGGCAGGACAGAATCACTAGAATTCTCTGTGCTTGATGAAATCCCCCACTCCCAGTGACTCCCCAGTGACTCAGATACACCCCGGGGCACTGCTTTCCTCTATGCATGTCAGCAACGTTTCCAGAGTGGCCTTCCCAAAGGGCAGCCAAACCCGATGGTTGGGCACACGCACAGGGTGCCAGCATCCTCCAACCGAGAGAGTCACAGATGTGACCTGCAATTCCATGAGTGGGATGCAAAGGGTCTCTCTGGGATCTGTCCCTGCCCCTGAGTGACCTTGGAGAAGTCACTGCCTCTGGGCTTCCGTGGACTCTTTTGTGGAGGGGAGATGGTGAAACCTTTTGCCTCTATGAGGGGAGACCTCCTGGCTGCTGGGAGAGGGGATGGAGGGAGCCCCCGCGTCCCTGGCCCTCGACACCCTCAGAGATGGTCTTCCCCAAACGCTGCCTGCAGCTGCCATTGTCCTGCCCTGATATCCAGGGACTCCAGGAAACCACTCTTGCTCTGGGACCTGTGCTGACATGAAGGTCACCGAGACTTTTGTCAAAGACTAAACACGTGCTGCTTTCAGCCAGAGTCCCCGGAAACGAAGCATGTTACACAGGTTCTAGCAGCGAGGGGGCCTTCCTTTGCCACACGCTGTGCTGTCCAGTTGCCATGGGCCCAGGATCAACAAACAGGAAAGTCTCGGGGAGGCCCCCTCCTTCTGAGCCCCTACCGGAAACTGCCAAACAAAACTTGTGCCACTCACTTCCTCCTCAATCATTTGAGGTTTACAAGATTATTGAAAACCTAAAGGAAAGAAACAAAGCCAGCCCCATGGGGTGAGGTCCCATCCACAGAGCTCGCTTGCCCCTCAGACCCCCAGCGCCCACAGCCGGCCATGACCCTTACAAGGCAAGAAGTGGTGTCCCGTCTCTCCGCACTTGTGGTGTGCAATTGCTTTGGGGCCCATTTCTTCCCATCCAGACCCAAAAGGGTTTGAGCATGACACTTGGGTTTCCCGTTTTTCATGACCTCCACCCCCATGGCCTGGCTCAGTCCCGGGGGTGCTGAGCAGGGCCTACAGTGTCTGGCAACTGGTGGGGTGGAGAGAAACACAAGCAGCTGGACATGGTATTATGCGGGATGCCTCCCCAGGTTGCTTTCCAGGCAGGAACATGCAGTAGCGCACACAGCTTCAGTGCCACTGAGGCTGGATATGGACCTGGAGTGTTCTAAAGGACATAAGCTGGGGAGCCAATGCCCTCTGGGCCTCCGCTGACAGAGCACATGGGCAGGAGCCCAGGGACCGCATATGAACCTCGCTCTGCAGGTGGACTTTTTTCCAAGCAACAATCAGGAGGGCAGATGGGGCCCCCCACACGCGGGTCCCCAAGCCCTGCAATGTGTTAGCAGAGTGGGAGCTTGCTCTTGGCACTGGAAAGGGGATGGTGTTTTTGAGGGGGAGGAGAAGTTGCAGAGAAAGAAGAAATCCTGAAATGACAGACAGTGGGACAGCTGTGGCCTGAACCTGGTGTTCTTACTCCTCAGATGTGCATGTATTAATTTCCATAAATGCTAATAGCCCATTTCCCCAAGAGCTATTACTTATGTCATCTCCCCTTGGATGTGGTTCAACACAGGACAGATAAATGAAAGGGAGAGAAGGCAGCCCCCACTGGCCGGTCCCCTGCTCCCCACCCCGGTCCCCACCAGGCAACTCAGGTCTGTTTCTTAAGTTGGCCGCGGTAACCAACTGCCGGGTCAAGACCCCCAGCCTTTAGCCCCACAGCCGAGTCCCGTCATGCCAGGAAGCAAAGAAAGTTACCAACCCCCAAAATGCTGAATCATAAAGTGAGGTTGAGCAGGAAAGTGGGGGTGGGGTGGGGAGGGTGATAGTGGCCAGGAAAGAAGGCAGGAAAGGGTGCTAAGTGGTGTCCCACCTGGAGCCCCCCAGGATGCTCTAGGCAAGGCGCAGCCCCCCGTGGGATCCCCCAGGACAAACGCCAGGAGGCGCGGAGCCAGGGAGCGCCTGGGTGGGAGGGCGGCAAGGTGGGCAGGTACACCGGCTGCGGCCACTGCAGCAGGGAGAGCGGTGCGGCTGCTGGGTCTCTGCGTCCTGCGGGAGCAGCAGCAGGTAGGGAGGCAGGGAGAGAGGAGAAGCCGAGGACGGGGAGGGGGCCCGGGCACGGGGCTGGGTGGGGTTGGGTGGGCAGGTAGCCAGAGGGACTGATGCAGGAAGGGAGTGCCAAGGTCCTGGGGATCTGCAAGGTGGAGGGAGAGCGTCCACAGGAGGAGATGCAGGGGCTGGGAGCAGGACGGACGGGAGGATGGGGTCAGCGATCAGGAGCGAGAGGCAGGAGGAGCCTTCAGGAGCAACAAGGAGGCGAGATGGGGAGGTCCGCGACCAAGCGCGCTCGGATGGGGCTGCGCAGAGGCCGGG
>LNAC01000237.1:777468-789268 GCA_002007465.1 Ailurus styani | reverse complement strand
TCCCGCGCGGTCCCGACACTCGGCGCGGCCCGGGCTTCCCGTGGTCGTCGGGGGTCCTTGGGGCCCAGCCCGCGCCCTCTGCCCTTGACCCTGCGCTGCTCGGCTGCCGCCCGGCTTCCAACGAGCGCGGTGCGGACGGCCTGGGCTTCGGGGACACCCTGACGTTGGCCCTCCGCAGTGGGGGACGCTGCCGGGTGCCGGAGCCCCGTGCGCCCTCGTCCCCGTCGGGGGCCTGCTCCCGGCTGACGCATCCCTCGGCCGCCGCCCAGTGGACACCGCCAGGGCCCGTGGCTCTTGCAGGAGGCTCTGTCCGCCCTGCGGGTCCTGCGGGCTCCGGGCCGCCCCTGGAGCCGCTCCCGTCCTCCGCTCCGCGGGCCATCTCGCTGACCTCCCGACCGCCTTAGAGCTGCCCACCTGGGCCTGTCCCGCAGCCCGAATGCTTGGCTCTCCTAAGCGTTCCTTCCGACTNGGCCCCCCCCCCCCCCCCCGTGCGCGTCTCCAGGGCCTGTCTCCAGGGAAGACCCAGGCTCCAGTCTTCATTGATTCTGTGTCCAGTGATTGTGGGTAGCAGCCTGCTTCCAGCCCACTCTCGGTCCCAGCGCACCGCTCACTCCACCCCCTTTGTCGTTTCCATAGTTCACACTGTGGCTTCGTCGTGTGCTAACCTAAATCCTGTCTTTCTGCCTCACACCAGGTACACTCCACGAGGGCAGGGAGCTTGCTGGGCTCACGGCGGTGTCTCCAGTGCCTGGCACCTGGTAGGTATGCAACGAGGAGTGCCTGAATGACGGAATTCTAGGCAGGGCTTGATTAGACCTCCACTTACTCCCAGAAAAGCTTCCCCAGAGCTTTTCAGTCTCAGGCATCCCAGATCTTGTCCACTGCTTGGAAGGAAGCTTCCCCCTGCTTGCACAGCAAATCATGGCTCCTGCCCCCTCTTTCTCTGGGGAACCTCCGTTGCTGAGATTTCCTCCTGGCTTACCTCTTCCGAGCCAGAGCTCCCTGTTCCCCCCGCCCCTCCAACGGGGAGACTGGATTAGGGTCGTCTCCCATCCAAGTACTAACCAGGCCCGACTCTGCTTAGCTTCCGAGATCAGATGAGATCGGGCGCGTTCAGGGTGGTATGGCCGTAGACAATTAGGCTCGTCTTCTCTGTGCTGCTCACACTCGCTCCCTTGTCTTTCCCCACTGGATTTTTAGCTTCTTAAAGACATGGTGTTTTTCGGTCTCCATCACTGTATGCACTGGAGCAGAAGAGATGTGCAGAGCAGAGCCCTCTGGGAGACCTCCCAGTCCCTTATTCTGTAGATGGGACACAGATGCAGGGAGGGCAAGAGACTCCCCCGAAGTCCGAGGACAGCGTGGGTTAGCCAGGACTCCTCAGCCCGTGTCCTGCCGTAGGCTCCGGGGCCTCTCCTGGCTTTGATTGTAACGGCTTTGAGGCCAGTCATGACCAGCCGTGTGACTTTGACCTGGCCGTTTAACCCAAGTCTCACTGTCCTTGTTCTACACAGTTGTTGGAGTAATGCCCACGAAAATGTTTGTGTGTGCCCGGCTCACAGTAGGCACTCAGTGAAAGCTGGTGCCTTTTCTTGTGTTGTTTCTGCCTTGGAGAGCCCTTTCTGTGGGCTCAAAGTAGGGAGCCTTCCCTGTTGTCTCATCTAGCCCCAAAGGTCCTTCTGTCCTCCCTCCATAGCATTCTTAAGTCCTCCACAGCATAATTTAATTATTTACATAATCGTTAAAAGATCTTCACTGAGGACCTAGCCCTGACCTCACTGAGCTCAGTCTTGCAGGACAACAGAAGCATGGAGCCTGGGGAAGCGTGGTGACTTTCTGTGACAGGATCCCTCGTGGGGGAGAAGCTGGTGGGTGATGGGGGTGCTCACCCTGAGGAAGGGGCATTTGATCTGGCTCCTAGAGGATGAGCAGGAATTTTCCAGGGGGGACGTGTGTGTGCCGAGGGGAACCGACCGGGCGCGGTGTCTAGGAGGAATTGCAGCCAGGGCAGAGTGGCCATGCAGAGGAAGGAGGGTCAGGTGGCAGTCAGGGGGGAGTTGGGAGGAAGGGAAGGGAAGAGCTCCGTGCCCACCTGGTCTCCCACTCCAAGGGCCTGTGTCTCAGGTGCCCTCTCCCTCCATCGCCCCCTTGGACTGTTGCTGCCTGCCTCCGCGTGCCCAGCTCACTGTGCTGGTTGGCTGGCTCTCCCTTTCAGAAGGGGTGCCTCTCCTTCCGGTGTCCTGCTGGTACCGCCTGGGGCAGTCCCGGGGTGTGCTTCCTCTGCTGGGTGGGCCAGAATGGAAGAAGTTTTCTTCAGCATCCGCCGGCTACGTGTGATAGCTGGGGGAGGGGAAGGAGGTGCTGGGTCAGGAATCTGGGGCAAGTGAGCAAAGTCTGGAACGGCCTGCAAAGGAGACACAGTCCTCGCCCTGGGAGAGCGCCGCGGGCAGTGTGCAGAGGCCTCTTCCGAAGGTGACGCTTTGCCACCATGCTCCTGAGGCATGAAGGACTTCTACACATGAAGTTTCAGTTCCCCCCTGCCTTTTTTTAAAGATTTTATTTATTTATTTGAGAGAGAGAGAGAATGTGTGAGTGAGAGAGCATAAGCAGGGGGAGCAGCAGAGAGAGGGAGAAGCAGGCTCCCCACTGAACAGGGAGCCCAATGCGGGGCTTGATCTCAGGGCCTGGAGATCATGACCTGAGCTGAACTCAGACGCTTAACCGACTGAGCCACCCAGGTGCCCAGGAAGTGTTGGTCCTTAACGGTACTCACTTTGTATGAATTAACGTCCCCATTTTATAATGAAAGGTAACAGGAAAACAATATTTCTCTTAAAAAAAATGCTTGGGAGTCAACTTTATTGAAACTTCAATTTGATTTTATGACAATTTATTGAGTTCTGATGGTGAGCCAGGTACCAAGGACACAGGAACGTAGATCCCCTTATGCAGGTGGTTGGCCAGCGGGCAGGTCTGTACAGGACAGGTGGCAAGTGCTGTGACCACGGGAAGCACAGGGGCCAGGTGGGCCCAGCAGCTGGCCCCTGGAGCCTCCAAGATGCTCTGGGCAAGGCGGCCCTCCTGCGGGGTGTGAGGTCTCTGCTGCTTACAAGGGGGAGGCCGCCGTGTGAGTGTCCCGTGGCTTTTGTAACAACACCACGAACTGGGTGCCTCAAGACAACACAGATTTATCCTCTTTCAGTTCTGGAGGGTAAGTCCGAAGTCCAGAATCCGTATCACTGGGCTAAGGTCAAGGTGTGGGAGGACTGTGTTCCTTCTGAAGGCTCTAGGGGAGAATCTGTTTCCTTGCCTTTTCTACCTGGTCCTTGGCTTGCGGCCCCTCCCTCCTTCACTTCTCTGTCTCTTTGTGGTCACCCAGCCTTTTCTCTGACCCTCTTGCCTCCCTCTTATAAGGACCCTGGTGACTCCCTTAGGCCCATCTGTGTAATTCAGGGTACTTTCTGCCACCTTAAGGTCCTTCACTTAGTCATGCTTCCAGAGGCTCTTATGCTACGTGAGGTCACACATTCACAGGTTCTGGGGATTAGGACAGGGACATCTTTGGGGCCATTATTTAGCCACCACAGAAGACTCCAAGGGGTTTTCTTGGCTCCTGCACCTCTGATGGAGTGGAAACTGCCTTCTGTCAGGCTGTCTCCACCTAGAGGTCTGGGTTCTGTTGGCAGGACTCCCCACCCCAGTCTCCACCAGTTTCCCCTGGGCTGGCTTTGACCTCGGGCTCTCCCTGGAATGGCAGGGTAGCCCCTGGGGTTTCGGGCTGGTCTGGGCAGCTCCTGCCTTTCCAGAGGGAACTGTGGCCGGAGTCCCGGGAGACAGTGATGGGCACAGTGTGGGTCACATGTTCATCGTTGAGCCCATCACCAAAGTGCCCTGCCACCAAAGTGCCCCGCCCAACCTTCCCACGTGTGGGTTTGCGGGGGGGGGGTCAGTCCTTAATACAAAGATATTGAGCCGATGAAAGTAATTCAGAACAAAAACCGCACTGCAGGTGTGCCTCAGTGCTCACGCGGCGACAGTCCTGCCTGCAGGGGCTGGGGGTCGGGGGGCACTCCAGTGGGGGCGGGCTCTGGGTCTGGGCCCGCTGGATGTGGGGGAGCTTTCCGGGCCAATCGTGCCCACGCTCTAGGGCTCCCTCCGCCCCCCCCCCCCACAGCCTGCAAGGGCGGAGGGTGGCCTTGCTGTGCAGAGCCTCGTCTTTTGGGTCCCGTTAGAATAGCCTTTCTCAGACCTTGTGGTCTCATTCCCCTTTACACTTTGAGAAGTTGTGGAGGACTCCAAAGACCTTGTCTTTACTTTCATTATATCTACCAGTGTTACCTGTATTGGAAATGAAAACTGAGAAATGTTAGCAGTGTTACTGTTCACATAGCGATAACAATAGACCCGTTACGTGTTAGCATAACATATATTTTTTATGAAGACCAACTGTTTTCCAGAACAAAAAAATTAGCAGGAAGAGGGTTGGTTTTGCATCTTTGCAAGTTAATGTAGCATCTGGCATAGTAGATGGCTGGGTCTCATATAGGTTTCTGCTTTTCTTTTTTAAAGATGTATTTATTTGAGAGAGAGATAGAGAGCATGGGGGGTGGGGAGGGGTGGGGCAGGGAGAGAGAGTGAGAGAGAGAATCTCAAGCACACTCCCTGCTGAGTGCGGAGGCTGACCTGGGGCTCCATCCCATGACCCTGAGATCATGACCTGAGCCAAAACCAAGAGTCAGAGGCTCAACTAACTGAGCCACCAGGTGCCCCTAGGCTTCTGTCTCTAAGCTGTTGAGGAAGTTGTTTTGGTCGAAGTATTTGAAAGAAACTGGGCCTCACGCAGAGGAGGGAGGAGCGTCCTAGGTAATTGTGGGTGTTCTCCAGCGCTTCACCCAGACTCCACAGGTGGCGGTCTCTTCAGGGTCTGCGCGGTGCGGAGTTGGGCGCCGTGCCGGGGACCGTGCCCTGGTTAGCCTCCTGCGGTCTGTGCTGCTCTGTGGCCGGATCTTTCACTCACGCAGGCTTCTGTATCATGATGCGTCGCTCACCTGGGAAATTCTGCTGCTGGGGTATGCAGATGTTCCAAACCGTGCACGATTTCAACAGATGACGTTGTCGCCGTCCCCATCCATCTTGTCAGGAATGTCTTTAAGGAGGAGGAAGCTGTCAGGTTCCCGGTGGAGGACACAGATTTTCCCAGTTCTGATTTTTGCCCGCAAGCCCGATTCTTATTACCAGTTTTCCTGGAAGCGACAGGCTCATTCAGCTGACGTTTGAGAGACTGTCCGCGGAGGGCCCGACTTTGGGAACAAGCCCGGTGTGTCCCTCAGCGGTCTTTTAGCAAAGGTGGTGTCGCCGGCCGGTAGGGGCGGCGGGACTGGGTGTGTGGTGTGTTATTTCCCTTCTTGTCGCAGTGTTAAAACGAGGGTCAAGATGTAACAGCGGGCTCTGGGAGGCCCTGGCCTCTGCTCCCACGCTTGCCTTTGCTCCATCAGCGCAAATGTCCGCACAGTGAGAGGCAAATCACATCTCAATATTACGAAAATAGCTTTGACCTTGTGGAGCCCTGGACAAGCCTGGGGAGCTGCAGGGTCTGGGGACCCCATTTAAGGAGCCACTGTCTGGGGACATGAAATCCACTGTCCTATCTTGCGTGTCATTTTAGTGTACAGAATTCAGGCTCTTATCAAAGCCCAGAGTTTAAGATTCGGTGTCAGCTGACAAGAGGCTAAAGAATAGAAAAGGTTCAGATCTCTGGCTGGCTGGAAGGCGATGACATCCTTAGTGAGCCAGGTCACCCAGAAGCCCGTTACTCTCAAAATCTGTCCCAAACTGACTTTGGCAACAAGAGTCCGGTTCGTGTAGCTGAACCGTCCTGGTGGCTTCAAGGTCTCCTTGAGCCAGGGCTCCACCCGTGACACCTAGACCCACTGGCCCTTGCTTTGCTTTTGCTTGGCTTGCCTTCTTCTTGTGTGTCTCAAGGAAGCTGCTCCCACGCTGGCTCCTGACAGTTCCATCTTGATGACCCTTCTACCCCGAGGGCTACAGAGAAGAATACTTCCTTCTCAGAGCCAGCAGAAGCTGTGAGATGTGCATCTCCTTGGCTCTGATTGGCTTCCCGGTCGGTCCCTTCTAAGATAGCCCTGGTCCCCAAGGCTTGGCACCGTTGTGTAGTGCTCAACCTTCACAACTGTACAAAGCCTTGTGCGTGCCTATCTCTCTGCCAGTTACTGAGGCTGGCATAGTCCTGCTGTAGCTGGCTCCTGAGAGCAGGGACAGAGAGGGTGTCTGGATCCAGAGGGACATGTTGC
Organism: Ailurus styani; assembly: GCA_002007465.1. Classification (NCBI taxonomy): domain Eukaryota; kingdom Metazoa; phylum Chordata; class Mammalia; order Carnivora; family Ailuridae; genus Ailurus; species Ailurus styani. The sequence continues at coordinate 782,957 of LNAC01000237.1, read as the reverse complement.
CAGGGGAGGACGGCACAGGTCCCAGTCTGCCGCACTGGGGTTTGGAGGGAGGAATTGCAAAGTGTGGGTTTTGGGGCTGGTGGTCCCTCTGGGATGAAGGGGAGGCAGGAAGCTTTCAGGACTGCTCTGAGCACTCTGGCTCTTGTAACTCCTTTATTTATTTGAACACAGATCGTGCAGGTAATCCTGGAGGCCCAGGTGACCCTGAGACTGGCAGGATGAATGACTGGCTCAGGATTTTTGACCAGAACGTGCTGGTCCCTCCCCACCCGCAGAGAGCACGCCAGCCTTTAAAGGAATCGACAGCGTTTCAGTGTGTCCTGAAGTGGGTTGATGGGCCACTAATCAAGCAGGTAAAGAAATTCGCTGTTTATTGTCCCGTGCATGTTGCTACTGCTCTCAGCCGAGGGGCGACTGCTTTTCACTGATTTATTTGAGTCTTCCCACTGTACCCATTACCTCGGGCCTTGGCAGTATTTGGAGGTGAAGTGGCTCATCAGCACAGAGAATACGTGATTCAGCGACTTGGTCAGCACTTTTGACACTGGGTAAAGGTTTCTTTCTGCCCACAGTAGAGCCATTTTAAAACCCAGGTAATCTGATTTCCTGCGTCATTTCTGAGCAAGATTTGCAGGAGGTGAGCCCGTGCCCGACTCGACACAGCCTGCTTGCGGCCTGGCGGTTAGTGCAGGGGCAGAGCTCTGGGTATACCCGGCGGAAGCCTCGTGCACACGCAGGCCCTTCTCTGGGGCCGTGCATCCGTCCGTGTCCGTCAGGGGCAGAGGGACTGCTGGACAAGCTGGTGCTCCTGTGCTGCTCGCAGAGCACCCACGTCACTGGATGGTTCTAGGGAGACCCAGTGGGATGCGTGAGAAGGGTCCAGTGGGAACACGTGACTTTGTTTAGGGTTTGGCCTGGCCAGGCCATGTCCTCCTCTGCAGATGGTAGCGCGGTTCTGCATGTGTCCACAGTCGTTGGGGCGCAGGATCTGTCAGGGCTCACTTCCAGGAAACCCCGCACGCCCTGCAGCGTTCACTTCCAAGCCCCCTGCTCCAGCGCCTGGCACGTGTTGGTGCCATCTTAGCCCCGTGGTGGCTGCTGCTCCTCCAGCTTTACTGTCCAGCACTTTCCCGTTTAGCCCGCTGCCTCGGGGCAGCGGCCCTCTGAGGCGGGGGCGTCGCGGCCGCACATCACGGGAGAAGAGAGTCTGAGAGGGGCATCCGGGGGCGCGGGGTGCCCTGCGGTGGGCGGCCAGCCCGGGCAGACGGCACCAGTGGGGGGAGCTCACAGTGTCACAGACAGCACCGTCCTCTCCCCTGGGGATTTTAGGAAGGAAATTTTATTTATTGTCCCATTTTATTTCATTTGTTTATGTGTATTTAGTTTTGAAAAGGTAATTACCATTGTTTGAAATTCATTAGGTTACCCGAGGGAAATGTATCAATTCCATAGAGTCCCTAAGGCACCAGCGTCCCCTGCTAGACACAGCCAGTGTGACCTGTATTTCAGTGTAACTTTCCAGAGACTCTAAGCAAATACAGCAGATAAATATACCTGTATTATCTTGCTCAAAAAAAAAAATTTGGAGCAGTATGTTTGATAGGGTGTTCATGGCGTTGCGTGAAAGATCGCACTCTCTCTTTAGACAATATAGTATTTCTCTGGATGAACTGGCATTTATTTATGCCGGCATTTATCCGGCATAAATAAACTGGCATTTATTTATTTATTTATTTATTTATTCATTCATTCATCTGTGATGAACACAGATTTTATTCCAGTCATTTGCTATTCCAGACACGGCTACAATGATTCACTTCATTTACACATATGTACACGTATGTCTATAGAATCATTCCTACAAGTGGAACTCCTGACTCGGGGTTACATGTTAGAAGTTACTGTTTAAGACCCAATTATAGGTTGTTTGTTAGAAAGCACACTTTAGACAGAAAGACAGGAGCTGTATGTAGGAAGGTGAGAGGATGGCGGAAAGGTAGGCCACGTCAACCCAGTAAGAAACCTCTGTGTTGTGCTGGTGTCGATTTCACGGTGAGGAGTGTTAGCAGAGGTCAAGGGGCACTTCGCGACGATGGCCATCAAGAAGACAGGACGGTCCTGTGTGCATGCATCTCTGAGGCCTACAAGACCACCCCCAGGTTCAGTGACTCATGGGGAAGACTCACGTGACTCACATAGCATCAGTCTTACAGGAAAGAGTCACTGCAGTGAAGGACGCAGAGTAAGATCAGCCCTGGGAAAGGCATATGGGGGAGTGGAGGGCACTAGGCACGTGCTTCAGGGCTCCTCTGCTAGTGGAACCCCACAGGACACATGCCGATCTCCCAGCAACGAGTCGGGACAACACGTGTGCATGTTCCCAGCCATGCAAGCTTGTTAGAGACTCAGTGGCCGTGGGGTTTTGAGAACTGCTCAGGTGGTTGTCCTCTGCCTAGCATGTTCCCAGACTCCAGACTCCCAGCAAGAAAGCAGGTGTTCAGCATAAACCACTTTGTACAGTTTAGGCACAGGGTGCCGTTGTCAGTAAGGCAATGGGAAACCTCCTGAAAGCTAAGGCCAGCCTCCACCCAAGGGCCAGCCTTGTAGATTGGCCTTTCAAAGCCTAACAGCTGGGCCAGCTGTGATCGCTCTTCCGTGCATGAACCCCAGTAACACAGCTTCCAAACACATGAAGCAGAGTTGTGTAGAACTAAAGGGGGCTCCGTTCAGATTCACCATCACATTGGAGACTTTTAACCCTCCTCTCTCAGTGATTGATAGAACAAATAAACCAAAAAACCCATAAGGACTTGGAAGATCTAAACACCGTCCACCACCTTGACCCGACTGTCATCTCTAAAACACTATCACCAACAAAGAGAATACACTCTCTTCTCAAGTGCATGTGGAACATTCACCAAGACAGACTGTATGCTGGGCCATGGAAATAAGTCTCAATGGATCTAGAAGGATTGAACTTTATGAGGAGTATATATATCTATGCTTGTTGACCGTATGGTGTTGGATCAGAGATCGACAAGAAGATACACAGAAAATCCTCATAGAGCAGGAATTTAAGCAAGACTACCAACTAACCCATGGGCCAAAGAAGAATTCAAAGAGGAATTAGCAAATAATTTGAACTGAGTAGTGGGAGAACGTACCAGAATTTATGAGATGCAAGTAATTGAGTCCTTGGAGGGAAACTTACAGCTTTACAGGACTATGTAAGAGGAGGAGAAAGGTATAAAATCAGTGACCTCTGTCCTCGCTAAGAACCTACATGAGGGGCGCCTGGGTGGCTCAGTGGGTTAAAGCCTCTGCCTTCGGCTCAGGTCATGATCTCAGGGTCCTGGGATCGAGGCCCGCATCGGGCTCTCTGCTCAGCAGGGAGCCTGCTTCCCCCTTTCTCTCTTCCTGCCTCTCTGCCTGCTTCTCTGCCTACTTGTCATCTCTCTCTCTCTCTCTCTCTGTGTCAAATGTGTCAAATAAATAAATAAAATCTTTAAAAAAAAAAAAAAGAACCTACATGAGAAGAAAGTTAAACCCAAAGAGAATAGAAGAAGGAAATGGTAGATTTCTGCTCATTTAGCAGAAATCAATAAAGAAAGGGCAAATAATGGAGAAAATCAGCAAAGGTAGAAGTTGGTTCTTTGAAAAGATTAATAAGATTGATAAACTCCTACAAGATTGATCATGCAAAAAGAGCCAGAAAACACAGACTGCCAGTATTAGGAAGGAAAGAAGGAACATCACTGTATATCGTACAGATGTTAAGAAGATAGTTGAGGGATATTATGAATAACTTGTGTGCCAACAAATTTGAAATGGACAAATTAGTTGAAATGGACAAATTTTTTGAAACGTATGACTTACCAAAGGCAACACCAATAGAAATGTAAAACTAATAGAAAAGTAAAACTAATAGAAATAGAGTAAGTCCTGTGTTCATTAAGGAAATGGAATTCATAATTAAACAGTTTCCTACAAAGAAGCCCCAGATTTAGATGACTTCATTGCTGGTTTTTATAAAGCATCAAAGGAAGAAATAACATGAATTTTAGATAAACTCTTTCAGAGAACAGAGGAGAAGAGAATGCTTCCCAGCTGTGGTTGTTTTTTTTTTTTCTTTTTTTTGAGGCTGCCCTAACCAATATCCAGATGAGGCAAGGACATTACGAGAAAAGCGCACACTGATGTCTCTTGTGAATAATAACACAAAAATCCTTAAAATACTAGGACATCACATCTCGTGATAGACATAAAGGATAGCACGTCATGGTCAGGGAGGATTTAACACAGGAACCCAAAGTTTTACAGGTTTTATAGCTGACTCTTGAACAACGTGGAGGTTAGGGGCACTGATCTCCCCCCATGCAGTCAGAAATCCGCATGTAACTTTTGATTCCCCCCAAACTTAACAAATAATAGCCTACTGTTGTTGACCAGAAGCCTTCGCGAGAGTGTGAACAGTTGATTGATGTGTATTTCGTACATATATTTATTGTACACTGTGTTCTTACAATAGAGTCAGCTAGAGGAAAGAAAATTCTATTTAAAAATCATAAGGAAGAGCAAACACATCTACAGTCCTGTACTGTGTTCATCGAAAGCAAATCAAACCAACCCAAACCACCTGTAAGTGGACCAGTTCAAACGCGTGGTGATCTAGGTCAGCCGTACGTACAGGACTCAGTGAAGAGATGGCATTCGAAAGAAGACCAAGTGGGAAAAAAAAAAGAAGACCAAATAGGAAACATGTGAAAAAGTGTTGTCTTACAAAGTTTGTATGATTTTCGTTATTTTGAGAATTGACAGCTTTAGACGATAGCAAAGGAATTGGCTAAAAATATTACATGCTTTTGAACACAGGACATTTTCTTAATAATTTTTGTATGTCTTTTTGGCCATCCCATTTCCTTTTTTTTTCTTTTTTTTTTTTTAAAGATTTTATTTATATATTTGACAGAGAGAGAGAGATTACAAGTAGGCAGAGAAGCAGGCAGAGGAGGAAGCAGGGTCTCTGCTGAGCAGGGAGCCCGATGCGGGGCTCGATTCCAGGACCCTGGGATCATGACCTGAGCTGAAGGCAGAGGCTTCAACCTACTGAGCCACCCATGAGCCACCCAGGCGCCCCTTGCATTTTCATTGAGTTTGATTTTTACCGTGAATGTTGATTATACTGCTTTGCTTTGGAATGGCTATTCTAATTCAGTTTGATGTTTCCTGGGGACCATTATGTGGTTGGAGCTGTGTGGGGGACACAGATGACTGTCCCATATTCTGTCTTCACACAGCAGCAGAGACCATTTAGAAACTTACCTGAATAGAAGTGGGTACAAAGTCGCATCAAGGTGGAGGGCGGTTCTGGGAAGAAGTCTAGGTCAGTAAGAAAGTTTTGGGACTTAGCAGGTCCTGGCTGGTATTTACCTCTCTGAGAGCACAGTGAGCAGCAGGAGCAGGAGGGGGGAAGCCGGAAGAGGAGGAGG
>LNAC01000237.1:744683-777149 GCA_002007465.1 Ailurus styani | reverse complement strand
GAAGGAAGGAGGAGAGGAGGGAGGGAGGAGGAGGGGGAGGGAAGGAAGGAGGGGGAGGGAAGGAGGGATGAGGGAAGAGGAGGAGGGAGAGGAGGAGGAAGAAGCTGATGGAGACACCCTGGGCAGGACCGTCAGTGAGGGAAGGCCTAGGACCAGGCCTCTGGGAGGTGAGTGCACCAAGCACCTACATGGGCGAAGTCTGGTTCTAGGCCCTAAGGATGGAGCAGGGAAGAGAATTCCGTGGGCTCCTGTCCTCCCAGAGTTCACACACAGTTGGCGACAGAACTGGGGGAACCCAGGCGAATAGAAATCAGGGTCGTTGGGGGGTGTCCAGATGGCAGTGGTCAGGGAAGGCAGGGGGGTGAGCCACAGGCGGGAGAGGGGCCTGAGAAGACGTAGACTGGAAGGGGTGTGGGAGGAGGGGCAGCCCGTGTGTGAAGCCTCGTGTGGGGAGGCCTCCAGAAGTCCGTGGTTGAACCTGGGCTCGGAGGTCCCTGACTCCCTCCCCGCCACCACCTCACTCCCAGCAGCTCCACACAGAAACATGCCCTCGTCCTTCCCCAGGGACGGGGGACTCGCAGCCCAGACCCCGGCAAGGCCTGGGCGACAGGTCCCTCCTGCTTCCGTCCCTCGCCTCCCATGTCTAGCCCGTCGGCCGCCCCGCCCCGCCACCTCCCTGGGCTAGCTGGAGGGGGTGCGATGGCCGGACGGTGGGAGCGTGTGCGGTGCCCAGCCTGGGGACGTGTGAGAGGCCCCCTGGCCCCCTGCTGAGGTACGTGGCACACCCCGCCCCCCCTTCCCCTCCCAGTTGCTACAGTTACACCGGCGGGCCTGGGGTTTTGTTAGTGCTCGGGCCGCGAGGGCAACAGGGAGAGGACAGTTTGTTACCGTTCCCAAGAGGTGGGGGCGTGCCAGGCCACGCGGGGCCATGTGGGGTGGCACGTGGGTATGCCAGGCCACGTGGGGTCGGTTGGGAGACGGCGCAGCCGGGGAGACCACGGCCAGGAGCCGTCACTGTGGTTTTCACGGGAAGGAACGCGCAAGGCAGGCTGAGCAGATGACCAGGTTTCGGGTTGGCCGGTGGGAACAATCTCAGTGGCCGCTGGCAGTCCAGGAGCCAGGTAGGGGGAGATGGGAGTTTGGAGCCTGGTGGGTTGCGCATCCTAGGTGTTGTGGAAGGCGGGTCGTTTCATCTGTCGAATCGCTGGCCCCAGGCGGGGCCGTCTCGTGCCCGCGTCCGCTGTGGGACTTCAGTTCTCTGATTGGCTCGGGGAGGGCCAGGCACTAGGCGCATCATCCTACCAAGACCACTGGCCGTGGGAGAGAGGCGGTCCCCCCGGGACGGGGACACCTGAAAGGTGGAGGCTAGGTGAGCCTGTTCTCCCAGGCTGGTGGGTCCGCGTCGGGGGGTGGCCCACGATGCCGCGACCCTTCAGGACCGTACCCTTCTGTCCCCTAGGGCGTGCTGGAGGTGCTTTCAGAGCTGGGCTGCCACCTGCGCGTGTCTCTCTTCGATGTCACCTACCGACACTTTTTCGGGCGGACGTGGAAGACCACGGTGAGGCCGCTGGGGCAGCTGTCCAGGCAGCCATCCAGGATCATCTTCGAGGAGGTGGGCCATGGTGGCGGGCGGGCTGCCCTGTGGCCCAGAGCAGTGGGGCAGGGGTACCACCTGGGGTCACAGTGCGTGCACCGCAGGCCCCAGGAGCACCACGGAGCGCAGACGGGCCCTTGCAAAGCTTGTCTTCGCTCGAGGGCACCACGTCTCTGAACAAAACCTACGTGGAGACCGAAAGCCCCGAGCAGATGAGAGTGTGTGGCTCTGTCGAAACAGCAGGGGCCCGCGGGGGTCTTCTTGCCTGATCTCATCTGGCTCCCGTTTCCCCCACCCTCCTTGTCCCCCTTCTTTCATTGTGGCTTCTTTCTTTGTTTTGGCGATGAGCAGTTGAAACTTGGAAGGAAGGTGACTTGCCCAGGTAGCAGATGGCAGAGTCTGGACTCGAACCCGTCCCTGTTTCCGCCCTGGGTGGTCACATTGGCGTTGTTGCTAACGGGGTTCGGCCCACTTGGCTGTGTCTGCTGCATGCAGGTAGGTGTTCTCTGTCTTGGTTTGGCTGCCCCGATACCAGCCTCTGTTCAGCCCTGGGGCCGGGTGCCTGGGGGTGGGGGTGGGGGTGGGCCGCTCGGCGTGGTACTCGCGGCGCAGGACGGGGCCACATGCAAAGGCAGGTGACAGAGTCATTGCGAGTTGTGGTAAGCTTTGGAAGGAGGCCGGTGGGCTGCTGTCCCTGGGGGAGAACGGGGAGACCTCCCACAGGAAGGCGAAGAAGGGGGTCTCCCCTCGCAGCAAACCGAAGCCGAACCTGCAGGCGGAGGCGGCTGGTCCTGTGCAGAGCTGCGAGCGGAGGCGCGGGGCGCGGAGCAGGGCTCACATGCACCCCGGCAGCTCGGGCGTGGTGGCCCCAGGTCTGGAGACGGTTGAGGCCCCGTGGACGTGACCTTTCTCGCGTGTGGAGTGGGGCTGGAGGGGCAGGTCGTGAGGGCCACAAATACTGGAGGTGGCGGTGACCACAGCCGTTCTTGGAGGTATCACTGCACGGACCAGAGCCCAAGGTGGCCCTTTTCTGCTGGGGACTGTCGTGGCCCCGTTGTGTAGTGGCCACACACCGGCAGAGCACGTGCTGCCCTCTGCACTTGGCTGCCACCCAGAGTTAGGGGTGTGGTCGGGGATGGGAGCCCCCCTCCACAGGGTAGTGGGGGGCGCTTCTGTCCCCCGGAGGCCAGGAAGGTCGGATGAAGCCTGCCCAAAACACGCGTCCTGGGACAGAAGGTGTGTTTTAGGTTAGGGTTGTCACACAGCACATGCAAATGCCACCCAAGGGCCTCTGGCCAGCCATGCCGTGTGTGAGTCACATGTGGGCCGGTTGGCGACTCCTCACGGGGCTGTGTCAGCACAGGTGATGAGTGGTCTTCACGCCTTGGATGCAGCAGGATGGCTTTTGCCAGGATCGGTGTGGCCCTGGCGTGGCCGGTCACCTGGCCCGGTTTCAGGCTCTGCGGCCCTGGTTGGGGGCAGGCTTTCTCTTTGTCACGTGGACAGTCAGGCCCAGGGACGCCTGGCTTTGTGACCGTTACTGGAGTTTGGTTACTGACGTTCATGCGATTCTGTCCCTGCCACCTTCCCCCAGAGGTTGGCGTTACCTTCCCTCCTGAAAGAGTCAGCTGGCAGGTCAGGCGGCTGGGAGGCCCAGAGCAGCAGACCTAGGGGGGCCGGGTCCACGGCCGACACTTGACCGGCATCTGCTCCCGGGGCCTGCACGCTCTGTTTGGAAGGGTCTTGAGAGTTGAGGGATGGAGGCGTGCGCTGAAATCAGCCCCGGCGTGCTTTGCAGTCGTGGTTTTGGAATGAGTCCCTCTTCCACATCCTCCCCTCAGCCCACCTTTCCGTGGTCTGCGGTGAGTGGTTGGGTGTCCCTGTAGCGGGCTCGTGTCCCGCAGGCCGTGCTCTACCCAGTGTGGCTCGGCTCTGGTGACCCTGCGGAACTGACCTGCGCCTCCTCGACTTGTCCAGGCATAGCATTCCGACCCCCGAGGCCTCCATCCACGCCAGCCATGGACTGAATCCCTTCCGACGTCAGCTGGTCCTGAACCCCGCTCACAGCTCAGGGCCACGTCCCGGGGGTGGGGGGTGGGGAGCCGAGTCCACTCCTGCTCAGCCTCGGCTGCCCTCACGCCTTGTCTTCTGCTGAGCTGGGCATGGTGAGCGGGGATGGTGGGTTAGTGAGGACCACAGGGTTTAACGTTTCTGGAAGCTTCTGCACCTTTCAGTCCTGGAGTCGCTGAAGCCGAGCCTGCAGCAGGGCCGGTGGGCAGAACCGAGTGCCGGACTTGCTCGGGAAGCCGCCGGGGTCCGGCTGCTATGCCCAAGGCGAGCAGCAGAGGCCACTGGTGCCCCAGGAATGCGCTGCGGCCGGCCGCGCCCTGCAGCGCTGTCCTCCAAGCCCAGCTCTTCCTCTCGTTTCCTCGATGCTCCGGATATAGGGAAGTAGGTTTCTTGCCAGCTTCGTTCATGAAAGACAATCCCGGGGGCGGCGTGTGCGTGCGTGCTTCTGCGTGTGTCCAAGTGTCCGTGCACACAGGCCGTTTCCGTGGCGGCGCTGACACACGGGAGGGCTGCGTGCTCTGCCCGTGCACTGTGGGGACGAGTGCCCGGTGCCCTGTGTCGAGGGGAGTCTGAAACTTGGGGAAGATCTTTTCCCGAATTTGTTAGCTGCCTGTGTGTTGCGGTTGCACGGCTCAGCGGTGGCGTGGGGGGACGTGATCGGAGGCGGGCAGGCCGCCCGCGGCAAGGGACCATCTGGGGAGTCACCGCAGCTGTCCAGTCCCCGTGTGGATTAGTGACCCAAGCTCGTGTGCTCGGGGGCTTTTCCTGAGTCGTCAGTGTCCTGTGTAGCCCCCATTTTATTACTTGGCAAACAGTGTCCTGGAAAAAGACCTTGAAAAAAGAAATCTTGCCTTGAACCCGAGCTGGCGTTGCCATGAATGGTGAGTCCTCCTCCCTCAACCGTGGCCTCCCGGGCGCTGCCTGGTGGAGCCCGTCTGCTCGGACCGGATTCTGAGCCGCCCTTCCGGCCGCCCTCGCATACAGGAATCACCCTTCGCTTCTGCTGAAATGGTTAATAATTTGTTCAACCTCTCAGAAGGTAGCTTTTAAAAAGTACCATGCAGTTTCTACATTTTCTTTCCGAGATGGACATAATTCTCCTTTGAATTCTCCCCTTAACTAACCGCGCGCAGGCTTCCCACGACGGTCTCGTTTTTCTTCCTCCTCCTCTTTTATGGGGGTGACTGGGCAGGAGTCCTAGGGCTTCCCCCAGACGGCTGCTGTGCCTGGGGGCTTGCTCCCACCCAGGGCTCGCCGCAGGCCCGGCTGTGGCCGGAGGGGTAGGGAAGCCAGCCGGCGGAGCTCGAGGTACAGCTAATTGGGTTGCTTCTGCTTCCCTTAACTGACGCCGCGAGAAATCGTTCTCGATTGTTCTCATTCATCAGAGTAACAAGAGCCATGTCATTGCCTCTTTAAAAGCGGACGCTGTCAAGGAACATCCGGAAGCTCTTCCAAGTGACTCGATTCATCCCCGGCTTCTGGAACGTGCGCAGTCCTCTCCCCCCACAACCACGCTGCCTCTCACGGGTCCTCTGCGCTGCTCCCCAGTGTAGGTGACCCTCCGTGGCGGGCCCCTTCCTCTCCGGCTCCACAGAAAGCACCCCGGGGACTCGGAGCCAGAAGTGGGGGGATGGCCGCTCTCCAGGATGCTTCTGGTATTGGGCCTTCATTGTGTGGAGATGTAACTTCCTGCCACGGGGGACGATAGAAAGCTTTACATTTGTCACCTTGTGTTGTTCATTCCTAATAGTATATACTGTGGGGTACTTGGGGTGCTTGCTTCTCTGAGTAAGCTAAGGAAGTGTCCTTTAGGCTGGCGGGGGACTGGCCCAGGCCCTGGGTGTGGGAGTCGATGGAGGTGGGCTCTCACTGTTCCTGTGGGGTTTTAGGCCAGTGACCCAAACTCCTGACTCTGGTTCATCATCTGGGCCTGAGAGATAACGCGGTCACGTCATAAGGTTACGTTGGTGCTCAATAACATGTTGCCCAGGAACGGACACCCGGTAAGCCGTGGGCATCCACTCCGCAGACACATGATGGCACCAGGGCCGGGCTCTGTTGCGGGGCTGAAGTTTACGTTGTCACTCTGGACGGGGCTTCTCAGCCTCAGCTCGCTGACATCTGGGGCTGGATGTCAGCCTCACTCTCCTGGTGGGTCTGGATCCTCGTGTGTCGTTTGCTGTGGGTGACGGTGGGCTCTGTCCTGGGGGAACAGAAGCTTCTGACTTTGGGACTAGAGACTTTGCATCTCCCAGCAGAGAGTTTGGGTAGCAGAGTCCCCCGTGGTCGCGGTGTTGTCTCGTGGTGGGACGTGTGCAGGAAGCCATCCGAGCCTCAGGTGGGCGGCCGGGCTGGCGGATAGGAGCCGCCGGCAGTGTTTGTACATTATCTGCCTTCCTGGAGGTGTTCTCTTAAAGGGTTATTTACAAAGAATTCTTTGCGAGGCACCGTTGTCGTCTCCGCTCTGCTCCCCCCTGGCCGTGCCGCCCAGCCTTCTGCTTGGGACTGCAGGGGGCAGGTGGTGTGGCGGTGCCACTGGGGACGCGTGGCTGCAGCCTCTCCTCGGAGGCACGTCCTCAGAGGCCCAATTTCAGGTCTGTCATGTGGGTGAGAAATGGGGGCCTGGCTCCGAGGCAGAATGGCATCTGTGTTTTTGAAGACGAAGACATTAAGACAGGAGCATTTCCGTGATTTATTAATCTGTTTATGCCGTCAGGGAGGAACCTGTCAAAGGTAGATGAGTGCGATGTGACCGGGGTGCACGAGGCCCCCTCTTTGGTCTCGGGAGGCCCTCTCTCACAGGTAGTCCGATGGGCTTGACTCCAACTTTTAATCACGCCATTTCAGTTGGTGCCCAGGCTTCTCCTCTCAGAGCTCGCTGCGTGCTGTTAATTACACGTCCGTAGACGAAGGCTTGTTCACAGGTTCTGCTCCGCTGGGTGCTGGCGCCGTGCGTGGCAGAGCCCGTTTCCGGGCTGTGAGGCGGGCACGGCGCCTAGATGCAGGTGAACTGGGCTCTCCGACCTTGCCCTCCTGGGGACAGTCCCCACAAGGCCACCAGGGGATTAAAGCTCGTTAAAAACCAAAAATCAGCTGAGTAAATTTGAAGATCTAATCGGCTTTATTCACGACTCGTGAATTGAGCAGCATCCCGTCTAGCAAACAGAAAAGAGCCCCGGGCAGCTGGACGAAGGGAAAGTCTTCTATAGACAGAATGCGGTGGGAAGAAGTTGTTTGTAGCAAAGAGAAACTTTTTTTCAGTCACGGTGACCTTCCTGTGGGGGTGGGAGAGGTCGCCCAAGGAGATTGCCTCGCTGGCACCGACCGGGGAATTCCAATCTCCGGGCTACGGTGTGTGCCCGGGAGCGGTGGGCACGGCATTTGGGTCAGGCATCCCTTGCTTTGCTGACTGCGGACAAAGTCCAGCACAGGTGACTCTGGGGCTGGCGGGATTTTTCCTAACAACCTGCTGAGCTGCCCTGGGCTCTCGCTGCTGGAGGCTCTTACTTCCACGTGCTTCTGCTTGGTCCTGAGCAGGTGTTGTGTTTTATGCCTGCCTAATGTAGCCTTTACCTTTGAACTGTGAACTTGAGGGTGGGTTCAGCACGGTGCTGTTCCCACACGGAAGGGTCCATAAATTATTTTTGGAAGAGAACACGCACCTTTCACGGTAATACCCATCAGACCTTGGTCAAGGTCAGGCTGCTGCACTGCCTGCGGCTGGCCCTCCTGGTTGAAGGTGGGGTCTTTGTAGACAACATGGGGCTGTGCTCTTGGTTGGCCTCAGAACAGCTGTATCGGGGTCAACGGAAGGGAGAGGGAGGAGCCACAGATTGAACTTGGGACGTGCTGAAGCAGCTGGTCCCATGGCCTCCCATGGCAGAGCAACTTCAAGGTGACCTCTAAGTGGGTGATGACTGTGGCTTTGCATCAGGGTTTAAAATATTTGTTTCACTGCCAAAAGGAAACAGAGGTCGTGTTCCTAACACAGATGTGGACGAGTATAAATTTAAGAGGTGAGAGAGGGACAAACTCGACTCTACAGTGGGGCTTTCGAAAACAGTTCTTGAGTCTCGGAAACAGAAACATAGTTCTCTTTTGGTCCAACCACCTGTCAGCTGTAAGTGGTCATTATTTCATCATTTTGCAATAAAAGATAATAGAATAACGATTTATATCTCAGGGCTGATGTTTTAATGTGTCTCTCTGTTATCCTGGGCTGACAGTCTGTGATTACAGTAAACGTTTTCCCAGTGACACCACGGTAATGACTCGTTAATGGGGGATTAGTCCACGTTTAGATCACGTGTTCACAGGGGCCCAGCCTGGCCCTGCCTCACGGCCCCCTGCCTTGGGGGGGGGGTCTTGGTGCTCAGTGGGTGGCCCAGCACCCGTGCTTGTACCCTGGTGTGCACGCGGTTCTGGGGATCCCTCCGCGTCCAGAGCCACAGCTCAGCGCCTCCCTCTAGGCTCGTGCTGCAAAACCCGGCAGTGCCTCTGTCCCCATCTTCTGTGCCTACGACGTCTGTTAGTTTAAATAAAAGCAGCCGCACGGGGCCTCATGAGGTAGAAGGAAATGGCAGAGCAGAGAGAACGGAGGTGCTTTTGTACCCCACGCACGCACGGGAGCACACATCGCAGCGAGGCTGGGCGCCGGGGGTCTGACCCATTCCACTGCCCGCTGGTGATGGGCAGTGACGGGGCCCCGTGGGGGCCCTGTGTGCACCCGAGGGAGTGGGAACGTTACAGATGGGAAGCCTTTTAAGAGCAACTTGAACACCATCTGCTTGGCTTAGAGCCAAAAAAAAAAAAAAATCTTGTAAGAAGATGATGTCAAGGCGATTCTTGTCATAAAAAGATATTAGCTGGGCTCTGAACTGGGGATGATTACAAAGCATCTCCAGAAATCTAAGGCTTGTGCTTGGTTGGAAGAGAACAGATCGGGTGGAGCTTCGTAATGGTTACCCTCAGCTCAGGGGCTGGAGTCCGTACTGGGGAGCTGTGTTGACATTTTATGTAGCGAGTGCTCCGCGAAGTTATGTGTGTGTGTGTGTACGTGTGTGTGTGTGTGTGTGTGTGTCTACAGCGACCGGGTCCTCGCCGGGCCAGGGCGTGGCACGCGGAGGGCCTACTGTCTGTCCGCATTGTCTGTGGGTGGGAAGCTCCTGGAGCAGAAGCCAGCCATCTGACGTCCTGGGCGTTGGGCGCTCCGGAATGTTCCTTGACTGCAAGGGAGCTACTGTACGGTGCCTGTTCTCTCCTGCAGGCCCCATGCTTGTGGCGTTGACACGACGGCGGAGCGAGGGCACCTGCGCCTTTCCTGTGCGCTTTCTGCAGCGGGTGGATGGCCAGTCTGTCACCAAAGTTGTGGTTTCTGTTTTGCAGCCCATGTACTTTCACACGTCTTTAAACCACCCTAACGTGGTGGCCGTGGTCGAGGTGGTCACCGAAGGCCGGAAGCGGGACGGCTCCCTCCAGGCTCTGTCTTGTGGGTTTGGAATTCTTCGGATCTTCGGTGACAAGCTAGAATCTCCGACCTCTGCCTCCCAGGACAAGCGGTATCTGCCTCGTTTTCTTCACCCTTGGGGTTTTCTAGCATCTTTCGGTGGAGACTTAACTGCTCACTGTTGGCCATTCCAGAAAGCTTTACGATCGTCAGCTTGTGTTGTGCGCTGTCCCTAACAGTGTGTACCGTGCAAGTCACTGTTGGCCATTCTGAGTAAGCCCAGGAGTGTCCTTTAGGCTGGCGTGGGGCTGGCCCAGGTCCTGGGTGTGGGAGTTGATGGAGGTGGGCTCTCCCTTATTCCTGGGGGGTTTTAGGCCAGTGACCCAAACTCCTGACTGATTCACTCTGGGCGTGAGAGAGAACGTCATAGTGTCGTAGTGATTTAGGAAAGACGTTAGGGTTCAAAGCTGACGGCCAAGAAGGAATTCTTGAGACGTCTTTGGTGCAAAAGGTGGTTTTATTAAAGCTCGGGGACCAGCCCCGTGGGCAGAGAGCGTGGCCCGGGGGTTATGAGGAGCGGCCCATCACATACTCTCAAGTTGGGAGGGGGCAGGGAGAGCCTGAGTCTCTAAGGAGATTGAAAGCAAGGTTTCTAGGACCTGGAGGGGACAAGCTATTGTTGGAAAAGGTCATTTATTACCGTCTCATCAGACCTCAGTCATGAGACCCTTCGGCTGTATATCGGTGGGCCACATCCTTGGGGGAGGATTGCCAACGCCAATCTCGGGGGTTTAGAGATAAAGGAAGTTTCCAAAGGAATTTTTCTATGTAGACTTACAGGATCCTGGGGGTCGGGCTAAGATGGCCTTTTGTCCTCAGCAAAGCATTAGCATCGAGGCAGCTGTGTCCCTAGGGGACGGTCGCTCCGCCTGTTTCAGGGACTTGTCCGTGGGCTGTAGGTGGTAATAATTTTTCTTCTGCCTTTGTTTCCCACATCAGTGAGGTTACGTGGGTGCTCAATAATATGTCCTTCACGAACAGACACCCCGTAGCCGTGGGCCTCCCCGTTCAGCGATGGTGCCAGACTCCGATGTGGAGCTGGACACAGCGGGACGGGACAGGCAGCGTGTTAGCCCGTCGGCTGGAGCTGAAGTTCACGCCGTCACTCTGGACGGGGCTTGTCAGCCTCTGCTCGCTGACCCCGGCGCTGGGCACGTCCTGGCCGCGGGGGCCGTGCTCGTGCGCCGCAGGGGGTCTGCAGCGTCCCAGGCCTTACCCAGAGGGTGCCAGACGGTCTCCCCCACCCCCCAGCCATGACGATCAGAAATGTGTCCGGACATTACCAGGCGTCCTCTGTGAGGCAGTAACCCCGGTTGAGAACCCCGCTCTAGACACACAGCCGTGAGGGGGCCTCACATGTTGTCTTCCGTGGACGTTTCCGAGGCGATAGATCTCCCTGGGGTGGCTTTTCTGGGGTGGCGGGTGCGTCGGGGCAGTGCTGTGGGCGTGGGGCCGTGTGGCCAGGAGCGCGGGGCGTCCTTGCCCGCAGAGGGAGCTCGAGCAGGTGGGGCGCGGCGCGGGCGGACACGGGGAACGGGGTGCACGGAGCGGCGGGCTCACGTGCGCTCCACGGGCTTGTCTTGCAGGCTGCGGCTGTACCACGGCTCCCCGCGCGCCCTCCTGCACCCACTGCTCCAGGACCCCGTGGAACGTAAGAGACGCAGCCCCGCCGGGCCGGTGGAAGTGCTGGTGGCCTCCCTGCGGCTTTCCTGACGGACCGGTGTCAGCTCGGCTCTTCTATGCAGTGGCTGGGGATGGGGTGTCACGGGCTTGGGTGTTGGACACGACCGAGGGAGCCCGGGGCCGACGGGAGGCTGTTGCTTCGCGCCGATGGCCCGGGAGCCTCAGAGTCACCCCGTGGGCGGACCACCGGCCTCCCGGCCTCTGGGCAGCGGCCTCGTCCACCAGAGGAAGCAGCTGCTGTTTGTCAGCGGCCGCGCTGGCACCAGAAACCTTTCACCGTGGGGCCCTGGGTTCTGTCCGGCTCGGCAAGGCCATCCAGCTGTGCCTGAATGCGGAGGACGGTCCTGCAGGGACGCTCGCGTCCCCCTGGAGGCCCAGCCGCCGGGGGGCCTGCCTGAGCCAGAGCAGGGCTTCCCGCCGCGCCTCTGGGACCCGGAGGGCTGCGTGGCCCACTCCGGCTGCTGGCCCCGTGGAGGGTGGGTGGGGGCGCCTGGTGGAAGCCATCTGGGAGGCCCGGGCTGGAGGCCGGTGCTGGCCCAGGGCAGGGGTGTGGAGGGGGTCAGGTGGTTGGAGGTGATCTGTTTGGGAGGGTGACTTTCTGCGTCTTTGAGTTGTTGCCTGGATTCTGTGATGGGAATTTCGAGCATGCCCCATGGCCTGAGTTAAAAATTGAGCCAACCCCAGCGCTTCCGTCGCCTGCTGCATTTGGCGGAAAATTTCATGATAGAGGAGGGATTAGTCTGAAGCTGAATTTTACTGATAAAGATTGGCTCTCAGGTTATTTGTCAGTTGAGTCTAATCTTTACTTTGCCAGCATTTTGTGTCCTGGAACACGCTTAGGGTCAGGACTTGTTTTTTTTAATGTTTAATTTTAGGTTATGTAGGCTTCATGCCCAATGTGGGGCTTCACGCACAACGTGAACTCTCGACCTTGAGATCAAGAGTCACATGCCTCGTTGACTGAGCCAGTCGGGCACCCCGGGATCAGGAACTTCCGAGGGATGCGCACAACCAGCACCTTGTCCTGGGGCAGCTGGGAAGGTTGTGTGGCTGTGGCAGTGCCTGAGGATGGGCCGTGTGGCTGGTGGCCCACCTCCTCGTGGGCATTTCCAGAAACGTACGCATTTCTTGCGTGAATAGGCGACACACTCACGTGATTCAGAATTCAAGTAGCATAGTTTGTAACGTTTCTGCTGTTTGCCTTCCATGGAGGCCAACCAGTGTCTCCAACCAGCCACAAGGGAGGGTGCCTCTCGGGGCATTTAAAATTTTAAGTAAGCAGACCTCCTGTTTGTAGTGGTTAGGTGAAATGAAAATATAGTTTTCATTAATTTCATTAATGAAGAATATAGTTTTCATTAATTTGTTTTTCTAACAAATGCAGTAGGTCGTAATTAGTTCTTTTCTCACGAAATCACATAGTGTGCCTCAGGAGGTGGTGAGGCTCCTATCAGTGGAAGAAATCAAGCCCCAGAAAGACTCTTTGGTGGGGATGAGTAGAGGGCATGTCCCTGGTTCCTCTCAAGCCCAGGGCCCTGTGATTCTGAGCTCTCCCTCTTCTTGCATCCCTATTTCTGTGGGTGCTGTTCCCTCTATCTTCCTGAGCTCCAGGCCTTTCTCAGCTGCTGCTTTCTCCAGGATGCTCTCCCCCCAGCTTGCTGTCTGCTACGTGCACCTCTCCTGGGGTTCCATCCGTTCTCCCTTGTGCTACGGGTATTGGTGTGTTTGCGTCTGGGTTGTCCCCCACAGAGTGTGTGTCCTTGAGGGCAGGGCTCTGTCTTCAAGGCTCCACACCAACCCAGGTCTAGTCCTGCTGCTGAGTGGGAGAGGGAGGCCGGCTGGGGCCCAGGGTGCCTTCTAGCACCCCTCTGATGACGGGGACCAGGCATTCCCTGGACTTGGCCACGCGGGGGGTGGGAGCGGGGAGCGGGAGGGATTTTGTTAAGTTACATTAAAAGCAAGTATCTCTGTCATTACAGTTTTGGCAGGGAGTTACTAAGGACTGATTCTTTTTTGCTTTTTGGGCTAAACGAACAGAGCAATTCCCCTTTCTCCGCGGAAAACTACATCTCCTGCTTGTGGTGGTTCTTTCTTAGAGGCCCAGTTTATCAGCTGGTTCGACCGAAAGGGCCTTTGTTTCCAGCTGTCACATAGGTGTTTTCTCCCCCAGAAAACAAACATATGACCCTCATTGAGAGCTGCAGCCTGCAGTACGCCCTGAGGCCGCACCCGCTCCTGGAGCCTGTGTTCCATCTTCTTCCTGAGAACCTCCTGGCTTCTGGTCTGCAGCACATACCTGGCCTCCTTCCAGCTCATGGAGAAAAGGGTAAGGGCCGCTCTGTCTCTCTCCGTTGGGTGAGTCTGTGTTAGTTGATGGTCAGACCTTGCAGGAATCAGGCTCTGTGGTGTGAGGTGGATTGGGCATGGCTAGGCACCCTGGAGGGGTGGTGGTGGGAGGGGACAAGAGGGAGGAAGGGAGGGGAGCGGAGGGGAGAGGAGCGGGGCGATGCATCTCTCTTTGCAGTCCCTTCTGAGCAGGGTCTCACATCCCTCAAGTCACTTCTGTTTTCTTCTCTTGGGAAATGCTTTCCTAAGTCAGACAGTTTTCATGTCTTTATGACCAAAGTCAGGAAAGCCACCGTTGCTCGTTCCCAGCCTCACTGGACCATGTCAGGGGCTTGATTATTATTATTTTTAAATTGTGGTGAAATAGACATAACATACAGGGCTATTTTAACCATGCGTAAGTGTGCAGTTCAGTGGCAATAAGTACTCCCATCTCCCGTACAACCGTCCCGACCAACCCCCTCCACAACTTTCTCATGTCCCAGAACGGAAACTCTGTCCCCCCTAAGTAATAGCTCTGCACATCGCCTCCCCCAGCTACGGCCACCAGCGTCCTGCTTCCTATCTCTGAACGTGACTCCTCCAGGTCGCTCCTCCGTACTGGCCCTCTGTGACTGGCTTACTGCACTTGGCATCCTGTCCTCAGGGTCCAGCCTTGTTGGATCACGTGTTGGACTTTCCTTCCTTTTCAAGCTGAATCATATTCCATTGCGTGGAGGGACCACATCTTGTTTCTCCGCTTACCTGTCCACGGACGCTTGGCTCGTTCTGACTTTGGCTGTCATGCGTGGTGCTGCTGTGGACGTGGGCATGTGATGGCTTGATTATTTGAAAACTGAAATCCACATGAAAGCCGCAGGGCTCTGTCTTGGTGTGTTTTAGAACTCAGTTCTCCAGCGGGGGCTTAGGGACAATGACTTCACCGCCAGGAGATCACTGCAGAGGTGTGCTCCGCTCTCGGGCCTGGTGATGGGCCTTGACCTGGGCCTTGCGCTCCTTCTGGGCCCTTCTGGAGGTTTTTTGTCCGGCTGTTTGAGGGATTCAGGAGAAGGGGCCGCACCAGTCCTTCCCCATTGGGTCTGCTGGATCCTGTCATCTGGGGGGTTTCCCTCCCTGTTCCGTCCTGGGGAGAGTGGGATTGGGCTGGGTGTGAGCTCTAAGTGCCAAGTTTTGACTTGAAACAGAAACACTTGAGACCCCAAAGAAAAGAGGAAGCTCAGCTCTAGTTGGGGAATGTTTTCAGTCACGGTGTCCCCGCACACGGCCTGGTGCTCTGGCCCATGCTGCGATGCAGACGTTGTTATCTGAGTTTGGAAGCTTCCGGGATGGGCCTGTGCTTGCTGTCACCGTCATGAGGGCACTGTTTCTCCAGTGCTCCTGAGTCGAGATGATGATACACGAGAAAGGGTAAATTAACGATGAACAGGAGTGAGCCCGAAAGAGGGGTCCCAGCTTTGGATCTGCCCCGGCCCACCAAGCTCCAGCACCCTCCATGGCCCCGTATAGTCATTTGCCTGTGTCCTCTCGTCGGGGAAGGGGAGTCAGACAGGGAGACGGCATGCTGCACGGTCATTGCCGTTGACATTGAAAACAATATGACAACTTGCGTCTGGTGCTGAGACCTCAGCCCCATCGGCCAGGGGGGCCCCTAACTACCGCCGTGCTACGGGCTGATGTCCGGAACTGAGGTGCATACATGCTTTAAAGTCAGCCTATGACGTCTGTCTGACCCGGGGTTCTGGGTGGGCAGATTGTTGTTGGGGCCTGAGAGTCCATCACTCTGTGACTTGCCAGTGGGGGTCCGTAGGGCTGCAGATCAAACCTGGAAGTACCGCAGCTTCCGTGTCACAGCTGCAGGGGCAGAAGGGCAGCTCTGTCTGCCCCGAGTTCTCCATATCTCTGGGGAGTCCAGGGGGCCAGCTACAGACGGGGAGGGAGGCGGGGGGGAGGGCATGATTCCAGTACCTCATCCTTAAAGGTCATGTCTTTAGAAGCGATCTGAACCTCAGTGGCTTCTGGTTTACCCTCCCCCCTGTGGAGCGGCCAGTTGGCTGCTGGGACACTTACTGGATGCGGGCAGTGTCTGAGAAATTGCAGTGCTGGTGGCAGTTTACGTTGTTGTTTAAAAGCTAATGACCAGGCACCCAGGGAGCGGAGCCACGACGGGCTCGGGCAGGCAGCTGGGAGCACTGACTTCCATGGGCCGGAGCACACTCCCTCCTCTCGGGAGCACGGACCGGAACGCAGCTTCTCACCAAGTCCCCTGGTGCCCGTCTGGGAAAAGAAACCCGCTTTGCTCTGCCTTCCCCCCGACGTGCAGGAGGCCGGGCTGATCTACAGCTCGCAGCCGTGCGGGCACTGAGCCTGTTTTCTGATGTGGTTATTGTCTGCGTTGTAAATCCTGCCCGGGGTCCTCTGGGCTTTTGTGACTCACTCTTGGAAAAGGGTTTCTTTGCTGAGCAATATTTTATAGCCCTGCAAGGGCCAAGGCAGGGACTGGTGCTGGCTTCAGCGGTGGAGTTCACTAGTAGTTTGCAGAGAGTCTGATTTTTATTTTGGTGCCATACGGGGACGTGGATATTTGTTCATTTGTAAAATGCCACAATGCAGGAGGATTGAGTCATTTTTAACTGAAACTTTTATCGAGGTCACCCTAGATTCTCATGTGGTTTTAATAAATAATGCAGAGAGACTCTGAGTATCCTTTGGCCAGTTTCCCCCAAATTGTAGCACAAGGTCACGGTCAGGATACCAACATCGACAGTCACCATCCCCCACTTAGACTCATTTGTGTGAGGACTGACTTTTGAAGAGTAGTTTTCAACCCGGGAGTGACTGGAAATGACAGGTCCTGGCTGGGCTGTTCTCGCGGCTCTTCTTCACTCACTCCCCAGGAGGGAGGGAGGCCCCCACCCCCAAGTGGCTCTTAGAGGGAAGGTCTCTGCGTTGGTCCAGATTAGCAGGTGCTGCCCACCCACCCTCTCCTCCTGTAGCCAGGAAATCCATGCAGCCTCCCGCTCCTGGTCTTTTCCTCGCTTGGGTCTGACCTTCCACTTGCTTCGGTTTGACAGGCCTGCACAGTACGTTGGCACCGGGGTGATTGTTCACGTGCTCCTGAGAGCGGCTTCTTGCAAGGAGAACCCCAGGCCCCGCTCGGAGCGAGTCTCCGCCCTGGGGCTCCTTGGCCCGCTCGGGGGGCCCCAGATATGCGCGCTAGTCACGTGCCTGGTGGCGTGCTGCTGCCTCGGCCATTGTGGGGGCTGGTCTGGGGAGATGGGGCCCAGGAAGATATCTCTCGTCTGGGACAAGGCTCGTGTCGCTCGTCCTACGTTAGAGCAGGGCAGAGCTTTGTGTAAAGTAGCCGAGTGCGTTGGGAGCTTAGTCATTAATGTAAGTGGGAAGCCTGTTTTCTGGAACTGGACCTGAAGGCCAGGGGCCGACGCCAGGACTGAATGGAGTCCTGAGGGCGGCTTCCTGACCAGGTGCTCAGGGGGGTGCAGGGGTCCTGCAGGGCTGCTAGGGCAGGAGGAAAGCGGAGGGCCTCACACTCCCCTGAGCCGGCCGACACCGTCCAGGCATCTGAAGCAGCCGGAACGCTTGGCCACAGCCCCCCCCCCCCCCCCCCCCCCCCCCNTGGGAGCGGGCGAGGCCTCCGGGGGGGACCTGCACGGAAGCTCTGTCCGCAGGCATCCAAACCCATGGTTTGGATGGCTGTGGTGCTTCGGGGGGAGTCCCAGGACCCATGGCTGGCAGCGGCGTGTGCCTGGCAGAGAGGCAGAGAACGGCTGCGTCCTCGCCACGTGCCTGTCCTCCACGTCCGTCCTCCTCATGCGGGGCCTTTGACGCGTTTCTTCCCTGACCTGCAGGCTCACTTCGCTCTGACCTCTTCTGTCGAGGCTTTGAACACCCGCCTCGGGGATGTGCGTCTCCGGCCCTTCCGTCCTCGCTGCCTTCCCCTGCGGTCCCTCCGTCTGGTTGAACACAGTGGCCGCTCCACCCTGCAGGCCCACGCGTGCAGACCTCCCCTGAAGCGGCCTCTGCCGTGGGCCGTCCCGGCCTGGTGCGGGGTGCTGGGTCCACGCCCTGCGTCCTCACCTGCTAAACCAGGGCTCGGCAGGGCTGGCGGAGAAGCGTTTTGTCGGAACTGAGTGCCCGCCGGTCTGCCATGTGGTGGCCTGCTCCGGTTGGCATCCCCCATGGTCCTCTCATGTCCCTGCTCAGGAGTCCCCTGAAGTATCCTTGGAAATTCTGCTTCCCCCACCCCGTCCTGCTGATGCTCCTTCCAGCAGACGGCATCCAGTACCCTGGTGGCTGTGGGGCGCGTCTCCCAGGCTCCGGGGTTGCTTGGGTCCTCGCTGGGATTCGCCTTCTGGATTGGCCCGTGTGAGCGCGGGTTGCGGGTAGGCAGGGGTGGGGGTGGGGTGGAGGGAGCAGAGCTGGTATCCTCCCTGTGTGAGCTCCAGTTGTAACAGGACATCATCTTGGCGGGAAGTCCTCCCTTCCAGTCTCACTGGCCAGGGATCCGCCCCAGAGCAAACCACTGCTCCAAGTTTGGTGTCTACCTTGTAACCCGTCACGGGTTCTCCAGTGCTTGGGTTTGTCCGTGGTTCACCTGTGGGTCCGGGTGCGCAGGCCCCGCGCCGGGGAGAGGGCACAGTGCTGCGCTCATATGGGCTGAAGCAAGGGCGGACGTGTCGTGTCAGCGCTGCCATCAAAGGCAGCAGGTGTTTTAGAAACGCGGACGGCTCAGACTCCCTTCCGCTGCTGCCTGGGGTGCCCTCAGCCTCCTCTCATTCTGTTGCCCCTCTTGCAATGCTGTTTGTCTGGTGAGGTGCGTTCTGGTGAATCAAACGCCCTTCCAGAAAAGCTGCGTCCCTGGGAGGCTGTGGGACCCTGTTAGGACCTCGTGGGGAGCTCGTTGGGCATCTGGGGGTGTTTCTGAGCGCTTCCCTAGAGGACGTCACTCTAGGGAGTCCTGGCCTGTTCTGCACCTGTAACCCTTGTTTTCTCAGCAGTCTGTGTGTGGGGATCCCCGAGGGAAGGGGGTCCGCTTTCCCGTAGGAGCTGTGCTGTTTTGGGGGTTGCATTTCCATCCACGGGCTTGGCAGCAAACCCGGGAAAGCCCCGCAGTCTCAGAGCGTGCGGGGCCAGGAGTGCCCGCCCTGGAGGTCAGCTCTGCCACGGTTCCGTCAGCCCTGGCCGCGGAGGGAACGTGGTGGGGTGAACGGGCTGACACATCAGAGGGTGAAGCTGCCCCGGGGGGTGCGGGAGCGGGCAGAGGAGGACATTCTTGGGACCCGCCCCGGGAGACGCATTTGGGGAGCAAAGGAACGGGCTGGTGAAGCTCAGTGCTGGGAACCTAGGAAGCGCCGAGCCCTGGGACCTCTTGTTCTCCTTCAGGGGCTGCTGTCCTCTGCTCCGGGGGCTGCTCTGTCTTCTGAGTGAGAGCCCTTCTCCACAGCCTGCACCTTTCACGAGACATGGCCTGGGGAAAGCTAGCCGGATGCCCCCCAGCCCTGCCCTGCCTCCCGGACCCCTCAGGATCCGGAAGGTTCTACCCAGTGCAGACGTGGCTCTTCAGTCTCATCTCCCAGTGGAAGAGCCCTCTTTCCCCTCCCGTCTGATTCTGTGCGTGGGACTCGCTTCTCACCTCTCTGAGAGACCAGGGTTACGACTCCTTTTGTTGCTGCTACTGACTGTGGGCCTGGGGGCCACCTTGTCATGGGGGCGGGCTGTGCAGACCTGCTTCCTGCCCGGACGGGGCCTCTTCCAGAAGCACTGGGCTCTGCCACCTTCCGGAGCCCCGGGTCTTGCCCCCACTCCTGCCCCATGCCCTTGAGCTGTGGAACCAGAAGGACTCCTCCCCAAGGGAAATCAGTCTGGGAAGTGGCCTCTGCCCACCACTGTTTTAGTTTTGGTACACAGGTGATTGGTGAGGGGGTTCCCTGCGGGGTGGGCTGTGGTGCCAGCACACAGGCGAGTGTGTCCGTCTGTGCTGCGGCCCCCGTCTCTGTGAGGGCTGGCAGCGGCCGGCCCCTGAGTCCTGCCTGAGCCCACTGCTCCCAGCGTGGCCTGTCCTTGCAACTCGTAGATTCTGTACCTGCGAATCCACTCACTCCCTGAAGTCCTCACCCTGCTTTCCTGGTCGTTAGTGGACGTGCACTTAGCAGCTTAAATATTTGCGTCTCCGTTACGCTCGTTCCTGCGGGTAGGGCAGCCTTGGGCCCGTCACTTCACACGTCCAGGCCCCATTTCTCTTTTGTGACATAAAGAGAATAGGATGTACAGGGATGAGCTGTGTCCAGGATTTAGGGGGAGTCTGGTGAGATGAGTGTGTCTATGTGTGTGCCTTTCCGCGGGAGTCGTGACTCCGTGTTCCCACTGCTTTAGGGAGCCTGCTGTGACGGTGTTGGCTCTGTCCCCTAGCCCCGTCCTGGCTTCCACAGCTGAGGGGACCGAGGTGTAGGAACTGGCATTGGCCCTCAGGTCCTGGCCCCGGAGTGCCTGTGACCACCACGGTGTCCTCCCTCGTTTCAGGACACGCGATTCCCTCTGCCCGCAGGCGAAGACGGACTCTGCCCTCCCCAGCAGGCGCTCATGTCGCCGGGCCTGTCCTCTTCCCACTGACGGGCCCTGGTTTGGTGATAATCCCTGCTCCTTCCTTCTTGGTGCCCAGAGGGCCATGGCTGCCCTACCTCGTCTTCTCTGAAGTCCCCTGTGAGTTGTGGGGCCCATGGGCCTGTCGGCAGGGAGACCCTGGTGCCCGGGCAGGTGGTCCCACTGCTGCGGCCTGTGGCTGCTCGGAGCCCTGGTGGCGGGGGATGCTCCCGGGGGGGGGGGGACCGCGTGCTGCCTTAGCTCCTCCCTCTCTCACCTCTTCTGTCCTCTTTCTCTGATGGAGGGCCTTAACTCAGAACAGCCTCACTTGCTGGACCACTTCGTGGAAGGTTGGACTTCCTGTTTCTGCTCTTTAAAGAAAAATTGTGGTTACATAGATGTAGCATAACATTTACCGTCTAACTGTTTACACCGGGCAGCTGGGGGCGCGAAGGGCATCCCCGGGGCTTTGCAGCCACCACCACCGTGACGGCCAGATCCTCTCGTCTTGCAGCACTGCGCTCCGCCCGGGAAGCGCTCCCCACCCCCGCACCCACCCTTCCGCTCTCTGTCTCTGGTTTTACTACTTTAAGTGCTTCTTGTGAGTGGAGTCGTCCAGTATTTGCTCTTTATGTGACTGTCTCATGTCCTCCAGGTCCATCCAGGTGTCAGAAGTGCCTTTCCTTTGAAGGTTGACACCCTGTGTGCGGATTGACCACATTTTTCTTATCTGTTTGTCTCTTGGTGGACGTTTGGGTGGTTTGTAATTTTGGCCGTGGTGAGTAACTATACCTGCACTTTGCGTGGACTCTCATTCATCCAGTGAGCAGCTTAAACACTTCTTTTTAAATTTAGAAGAGAATGCACAGAATTTCTCAGAAGCATATGCATATTTGTGAACGACGCAGAATCTAATGCATATTTGTGATGGGGAAGGTGTGAAACCGTAAAGAAGGAAATAAAGTCATCTGTGATTACTTCCCATACATATTCTTGCGTACATGTAAATGCATAGGTTTTCAAATAGAATTGGCGTTTGATGATCTAATACAGTGTTACATGCATTGTTTTCACTTACAATGTTGTGATTATTTTTGAGTCATTAAATAATCTTTGACGATGTGAGTTTCGTTCTCATTTTATACGGAGGCACAGGCACTGGCTCAACATTCCCCTGCTGGTGAGCATTTGGTTGTTTCTTTTTTTTTCTATTATAAATAATGTTTAATGAGTATTCTTGCACGAAATGCTTTGCTTCTGCATTTGATTAATTTGCTGAATAGGTTCAGAAAGTGGAATTAGTGAGGCGGAAGGCGGCAGTGGATATTTTAAGGGTCTCGGTGCCCGCGGAGGCAAAGCTGGAATCGCTTCTGGCTGCAGTTTACCCCCAGCTAGACGACAGGGGCCTCTCACCACCATGGCCTCTGTGCCGAGTCTCACGCCAGTTGTTTTCTTTCTCCAGCTTTGGAATCTGCTCTCAAAATCTAACACTTTGCACCTTCATTCTTACGAGTGAAAGCTCGGGAAGAGACAGGGCAGGAGCAGTGATGGGGACGGGAGGGCAGAGCCTGGGTTTTGTGTTTGTTGGGGGCAGTCAGCTTGGCCTTCGTCCCGCCTTGGCACCCAAGCCCCCGGGGAGAGGGGGGTACGGTCTGTGCAGACCTGACCACGCCCCTCACAGCGGAGCATCGGTGCACCTGCTCCATGCCAGGCACCAAGTGGCATGCGGGAGCCACCGTCCCCTTCCGTCCTCCCAGAGCTCCCAGTGGGGGCTGCTTTCCCCACCCCCCGCCCCCCCACCCCAGGACGGACCTTTTTTTCTTGTGGTGTCACCCCAGACGGTGTTTTTGCCTGTTGGCTTAATGTGCTCAGGAGTATTTCTGCATGTTTCCAAATGGTTCAAGGTAAACGTACAAAAATAAGAAATGGCATCATTGGCTGTGTTCTTGCTAGAGAGGAAGTCAGTGCTTAAGGGAAATGAAGCTGATAGGAACATATGTTACCCTGCATTCTCTAATCTGTGTTCTTTGCATTGCTGAATTATAAAATGTGTTCATGGAGGAGGGTGCGGGGAGAGGAATCGGGCTGTAAATGAAATCTGGGCTTGTTTAATCCGCTTGGCATCTCGGTGTGAACGGAGGTGGGTTCTGATTCAGTGTTGGGTCTGAGCGCTGTGCCTGTGGTCTCTTCTCTGCCCCGAGGGCCTAGCACCATGGCTAGGACCTTGGTGGGTGAAAGCCCCTGGGTGCTTCTGGCGGACCTGTCCCCACGCATACGCTCCATGAGCCCCCACGTTGTTTCAGGGGACGCCCTCCGAAAGCCTCGCCTTCAGAAGTCTGTCACGTGGTACTTGGACGATTTATTCTTCACGCTGTATCCTTCCCTTGAGAAGTTTGAGGAAGAGCTTCTGGAACTCCTTGTCAGTGATCACTTCCGGGAGGTACTATTGTGCGTGGTGGGACTTATTCTGAACAGTGGCGATGCGGGGACCTAGCCCATTGTATTAGCCTTGGTGTGACAAAGGTGCTGTTGCCCTGAGACCCTAATACTTGTTTTGTTATATATTAAAACAGTCTTCATTTAAAAGTTATTAAATCACCAAATGAGCGTAGAGAAACCAATAAAATAATTTGCATTTACAAAGAGAATTTGCAAGATACTTGACTTATTCCAAGGACATGACTAGAGGTCTTAGTCGTTTTATCCCAGCAGCCCTGCTTTCACCTCCCCAGAAAGGGGCTCCCCATCACAGGTCCAGTTCTGCCTGCCTGTGTGACACGCTGCCATAAACTCCCGGTGGCCACGGGCCACAGCTTGTCCCCATTTGGTGCTTGGACAGGTAGTTCACTTTCCTGTATGTTCTGCGTCCAGACCCTTGTGTGGCCCCCCTCAGGCTTCAGGTCTCGGTGCAAACCCGAGCGCCCTGGCAGGCCACCTGGTGTGCAGCTGAGGCCGCGGCCCCTTCCTCCAGCAGGCTCTGTCCCTGCTTCCTTTCTCCTGGTGCTTGGCCAACTTCCCCGAGAGCCCCTGGTGCACACATGCAGGCCTCTTTGAGATGCACTTTTTTTGGCTCTCTGTCCATTCTTGACAAGGTAGTTCCGTACAAGGTCTTGTATGAAATAGAAGCACGGAGGACTGATGGGGAGCACACTGTCTCGCTGTGGCCCTTGCTGTGTTCTTACTGCTCAGCGTGGACTGCATGAGGGTGGAGATGCTTTAGGGGTAGGTTGTTGAGTTTTATGTCTTCCCATAAAAATCAGTTTATTGTGTATTTTTACCACTTTGTATTTTTGTTCCCGTCCAACTGGTAGCTACTCTGTTACCTCCGTTGCTCTATTTTCATTACCCCGAGACTAATAGGCTGACTTTAGGTCTGTTTAGCTTGATTAATGGGCGATGAAGAGAACTCAAAGATTCAGGAATCATTTCGCCATGATCACGTAATTTAATAAACAGTAATTGCCTGGAGGACTGTCCTTGCTCATTTGTTAAAGTGCCTGTATATTTTTTTCTTAGGATGAAACACTTTAATATCCAACGATCACTTTGGGGCAGATTCCGTGTTTATTGGTTTATGACTTACTGCGTACATACGCTCCCTCTTCTGCTGCCCCTTCGGCCCCGAGCCTCCGGCGTCTGAGTCTGGAGGTGGGCAGAAGCGCCTTGGTGGGCCGTGGGCTCCCGCCCTGGTTGCTCGTGTTTGCAGCTCTTGAGAATTGAGCTCAGCCGTGGAAACCTGAGCACGAGTTTGCTGATTCCCCCACACCCACGGGCAGGGGGTGTCGGGATGGGGATCCCTGAGAAGACCATGCCGTGTGAGAAAACCCACAGCTGCCTCGAAAATGCCTGAAGGCCAGCGGTTCTCGTGGGCGTATTTGCCTAGCATCTGCCTGGACGCGTTTTCGCTGAGCACCCTCTGATCCGGAAATGCCTGGGATGGCTTCTTCTGTCTGCTTGTCTTGCCCCCGGGAGCCTCTGCCCTTCGGTGCAGGGACTGACTGTGCCGTGTGTGTCCCTAGGGGGGTGATCCGCTGGACGGCCGCGCGCTGGAGATCTTGGAGCGCCGTCTGTGTGTGGGCGTGCACAACGGGCTGGGCTTCGTGCAGAGACCGCAGGTGGTGGTGCTGGTGCCCGAGATGGACGTGGTCTTGACGCGCTCTGCCAGCTTCAGCAGGAAGGTTGGCTCCTCCTCGAAGACCAGGTACCCCCAGGGCTGAGGCCCGGCCCCGTGGAACCGGGAGGGACAAGGCTGCACGTAACTGGGGATCGAAGCGAGATGGAGCTGTTTTTGCATGGCGAGTGTGCACGCGTCCGCCTGGGCTTCTTCCCCGGTGCCTTCGTTTCCCCTTGCTGACTTAACCCTGTCAGGGGCAGGGCTCAGTGTTGTCCCTTTGGAAAAATCCTGATTCGAGCTGTGACAGTCCTGGGGTTAGCATGACAGGTGGCTCCCACTGTGGCTGCTCGGGGTCTGAGGAGACCCTGGCATGCCTTTCTCCCCCTGGGCCTGCGAGCGGGGTCTCACATGGCGGAGAACCAGCAGGCAGGAAGTTCTGCCGTTCTGTTCAGTCCTGTGTTCCCAAGTCCGAATCAGAGAGCTCTCCAGGGGGTGCCTGTGCGAAGCCAGGTGGAGGCTGGCCCTGGAGGACGAGCCTCCCTGGAGACCTGGCCGTGTTGTCCGTGCTCCTGACATAAGCTCTGCCGATTTGGAGCAAGTGTGGATTGAGGCACCTAGAAAGGCTCTGGTTTGGGAGCTGCCTTGGGGGCTGGACACGCAGCAGAGCTCAGCGGGATCGTTGGGGGCACACCCAGAACCCTGTGGGGGGTACAGGGCAGTGGGAGCCCTGCCTGACCTGCCGCTGCTCTGTTCTTGACCCAGCTCTGGAAACCAGGCTCTGGTTTTGAGAAGCCGCCTCCGACTCCCTGAGATGGTCCGTCACCCTGCGTTTGCCATCGTCTTGCAGCTGGAGTACGTGTTCAGCAGCCCTCCAGCGGTGGACGGCAAGGTGAGCAGGGGCGTGGGCTCTGCGTCCTGAGCATCGTCCAAGTCGCCCCTGGCATCCTTTCTGTTACACAACGCAGTGCGATTACCATCCGCCGCGTGGATAGCAGGTGCAGCACAGGGTATAGAAATGGCTTCTTCCTAGTGATAGCTTTGTCATGGTCGTTTCCCGTCTTTGTGGTCATAGAATGTTCTTCTGGCCGATGGTAATCAATAGTTCAATAGGCAGGCATGATAGTTCTGATTCACAAATACCACATTGATAAGGGTTTTGAAAAATGAGTCTACTTTAATGTAGTTTTCATAGGATATGTAGTAAAGCTCGAATCTGCACGGTGATCAGTGTTTTCTCACCGTGAACTTTGTGTGTCTGTGCCGTAACTATGTGAGAGTCTGTACAGTTCACTTGGAAGAAGTGCAGTTGACCCTTGAGTGACATAGGCTTGAACTGCGCAGGGCCACTTACAACCAAAAAAGATTTTTTTGATAAATGGAGTACGGTAAGGGTATTTTTTCCTTATGATTTTCCTAATGACATTTTCTTTCCTCCGGCTGACTTTATGGTGAGAACACAGCCTGTCACACATGCTCCTTATGAAGAAGTATGTGCTCATTGACGGTTCCTGCTGCTGGTCAGGCTTCTGGTCACCTGTAGCTGTTAGTAGTTACGTTTTTGGAGGAGTCGAAAGTTCCATGCAGGCTTTGGACTGCGCGGGGTTCAGCCCGTGTTACTCGGGGCTCAGCATGTAGCATCAATTACGTCACAGGTGGAGACGCTTTGGAAAACTCATGTCATGCTATATTTCAGATTTGGTCTTCCCTTTGAAAAAGCAAACGTCGGTTTAGCACGTAGATTAGACATAAAAGGATGACAAGGCGTCTGGTGTGACGACCGGCCGGCCAGCGTCGCGGCGGAGCTGGTGGAGGAGCAGGACCGAGGATGGTCTTGGGGTGAGCCTTAGGGGGAAGGCGGTGCCGAGTGGAGGTGCTCTTTCATTTTCTCATCTGCTCCTGCCGTCTACACCTCGGGTCGGCATAATCAGAGTCCTGAGCAGGTGAGCAGAGCCAGAGGCAGGCGTTCTGACTGGGGCCGAACACGCCGTCACCATCGTTCTGGTCAAGCTGCCCTTCCCAGCTCTGCTTTTCTTTATTTACTACCAGAAATGGCAGCGGGAATGCAGCTGTGTGTGAGCGCGCCTGGCTGCGTGGGGTGGGCGCCCCGGGCTCGGGTGGGGGAGTCTGTCAGGAGGGAGGGGTTTGGGCTGGTGCCCGGCGCTGCCCTCGGAAGGAGACAGGAGGGAGCCGGCCAAGTTGCCCGTGGGCCTGTCGCCCTCCGCGTCTCATGTACGTGTAAAGAGTGTTCCCTTCGAATGTTAAATTACAGTTCGCCTGTGATTACAGGGTCTGTACATGGAAACTGATGTGTCATGTGACATTTTATTATTATTTGTTAACTTTCTCCAGAAACGCTTACCCAGCGCAGGTAGCTTTGCCATGTGTCGTTGCTTCACGGAGCCTCTGGAAGGTGCCGTGTGACAGCTCATCGGTTCTTTGTGGCGCGGGGGTTTCTCCTAACACAGAATATTGGATTCCGTTGTACGGCCAGCAGCTGCGCTTTCTTCAGTGCAGTCAGGGAAGGGGGTCCCGGGCCGTGAGGTGGTGGTCCGCACAGACGGCCTGCTGTGTGCATGGAGCAGCGAGGGGCCGCGCGCCCTGGGGGGCAGGCCTGAGTCGGACAGGTCTCCACGTCGGAGGGGAGGGCTTGGAGTGCTGCCGGCCCTCGACCTTCCCCAGGAGTGTCCGTGAGTCTTGGGGCACGCGGCCTGCATGGGGGGGACCGGCCGCAGCCGGCACAGCCCGGATCCCTCTGCATGCAGTCACGGAGCACGCTCTTCTGTTGCCTCTGCCTGCGAGTCTCTTTCTCCCCTTCTGCCTGTGAGACAACTTCCCACGGTGGACACTTCAGGGGCAAACTGAGGCAGACCGCATAGTAAAAGGAACCAGGTAGCTCAGCCAACCGCGTGCCCAATCCAGTTTTGTCTACACCATCTCCCACAACCCGTTTTGATTTATTTCGAAGCAAATTCCAGTCATCTGCTTTGATTACTGTGAACGTTGTGGCATGTGCGATCTTTTCTTCTTTTAACTTTTTTGTTATGGAAAATTTCAAATATGAAGGGAGAGAGAAGCCTGTGGCGGACCTGGCAGGGTGCCTGCCTCCGCGCCTCCCGGCCCACGTCGCTCCGTCCTAGGCAGCCCGTCGCTGCCTCCGTGAGCGGTCCGCACGT
Source organism: Ailurus styani (assembly GCA_002007465.1). Lineage (NCBI taxonomy): Eukaryota > Metazoa > Chordata > Mammalia > Carnivora > Ailuridae > Ailurus > Ailurus styani. Next base: position 750,066 of record LNAC01000237.1, on the reverse strand, counting down.
GTCTCCAGACCGTGGAGACTTTTTGTCACGCCGGAAAACTGAAGCAGATTTGTCCACTGTCACCCAGTGTCCAGTCAGCCCGCGTGCGCATTTCTCAAGTACTTTATAGAACCAGAAGTCGAAGAGCCAAAACCACAGATGTGCTTTTCTTTGGAAAATGACTTGTGAGCCAGATGTTCGGCACAAGCGGAGCAGCCGTGTTTTCGCTTGTGTATGCTGCCTCGGGTGCCGACACCTGTTCTCAAGAGGTGTTCCTTACGTCTCATGTCCTTTTATGCCTGACGCTTGAAGAAACAGAACAGGCCCGTGTTGCCCGTGCCTTAGACCAGGAGCCAGAAGCCTCCGTCTGCTGGGGCCCTTTGTGGGGCTCGGCCCCTGTAAGTGGCAGGTGGGGAGAAGCCATTGGGCTGAGCGTTCCTAGTTTCTACCCGGTCACCTGAGCCTGAGAGAAGTTTTTGGGTCCTGAGTATTTTGGTAGTCATTAAAAACAAACTAGAAAGACCGCCTTGAGAAGACACGCTCCTTATTGGTAATCTGTTGTGAGGTTTTCACATGTTTTAGTCAGCCAGCACAGCTCGGCCGTGTGTAATTTGTGTCTGGGTTAGCTGTGGAGAGCCGAAGGAAGGCCTCTGGGAAGTAGGGTGCGCGGGGCGGCGCACCTGCATCGGGCAGCCTGTTCAGGAAGCTGTTGTCTCCCCAGTGTTTGCTGATTGTTAGAGTTGACAGAGCAGACTCCCTAGAACATACGAGACCGTAGAACAACCAGACCCAGAGTCTTCGCTGCTTTTTTAGGTGAGAATAAGTGCAGATCCCCAGGGGGCTGCCGGGGTCAAAACAGTCTTTTTCCTGGAGTCACATAGTGAAATAACTTCCAGATCTTTAGAAGGTAAATGTTAGCTAATTTATTATTTATGCGTTCTCGTATTCTTTGGACAAAACAAGTCCATATGACAAAGATTGGAGTGTTTGCCAGGTGCCTGGGACTCCTCAGAGCCGAATATTTTGATGTTCTATATCTGCACATGAGTATCATGCCTTGATTTCTTCTGAAAATGATGTACATTTCAACATTTAGAACTTGGAAATATAGAAGTCTTGAGGGTTTTCTGGAGGTCTTTCAGGATAACCTGGCTTGTCCCTGGAGCACGCCGCCCTCCAGACGGCGTGGCTGCCTCTCCTCCCGCTCAGCCCGGGCTCTGCCCTCAGTCTCCCCAGAGCAGGTGGGGCTGAGTGACCCCTGCATGCACGGCTGGACGCAAATGCTGCGCGCTGGACATGTTGCTGACAGAGAGGGTCCTGCTGCCAAGTCGTCTACTTTGTCCTGAGTGTTGGGCTCCCCTTACGGCTTTAGGAAAGATACCAACTCACTCGCTTTTTGAAAATTATTCTTTTGGTTTGTTTTTTCTTTTTCTTTTTCTTTTTTTTTTTTAAAGATATTTATTTATTTATTTGACAGAGACAGAGAGATCACAAGTCACGGCCCCTGACCCCACATGCTTCGGTGTGCATTTCTGAAGGTGGGGTGCCCTCCCACGGGCGCAGACAGCAGCCTGCCTGGCTCAGCACCGCGTCGGGCCGCCATCTCCGCTGAGTCCAGGCCTGCCGGTACCCAGCGTGTCCCTGGTGGCATCGCTCTCCAGTGCAGGGTGCGAGGTGCTGGAGTGCCGGCCTCTGGGGCCTCCTCTGACCTGGAGCAGATCCTCAGCCTTTCTTTGGCTTTCCCGATTTTTTTTTTATAGGACAGTTTCCTTCCTTTTAGAAAAAAAAAATTTTTCTAGTTTCAGAGTAGAGGTCAGTGATTCATCAGTTGCATATAACACCCAGTGCTCATTACATCACATGCCTCCTTCATGCCCGTCACCCAGTTACCCCAACCCCCAACCCCCTCCCCTCCAGCAGCCCTCAGTTGGTTTCCTGTCGTTAAGTCTCTCAGGGTTTGTCTCCCTTTCTGGTTTCATCTTGTTTTATTTTCCCCTTCCTTCCCCTATGCCTCTGTCTTATTTCTTAAATTCCACATATGAGTGAGATCATATGATAATTGTCTTTCTCTGACTGATTTATTTCACTTAGCACAATACTCCTTAGTTCCATCCACGTCAGTGCAAATGGTAGGTGTTCATCTTTTCTGAGGGTTAACTTCCCACTATGTGTATATGGACCACATCTTTATCCATTCATCTGTCGATGGACATCTGGGCTCTTTCCACAGTTTGGCTCTTGTGGACTTTGATGCTGTAAACATTGGGGTGCAGGTGCCCATTTGGATCACTATCTTTGTATCTTTGGGGCAAATATCTAGTAGTGCAATCACTGGGTCTGAGGAGCTCTACTTTTAACAGCTTGAGGAACCTCATACTGTTTTCCAGAGTGGGTGCCCCAGCTTGCATTCCCACTAACAGTGTAGGAGGGTTCCCCTCTCTCCACATCCTCACCAACATCTGTTGTTTCATGTGTTGTTAATTTTAGCTGCTCTGACTGGTGTGAGGTGGAATCTCACTGTGGTTTTGATTTGTATTTCCCTGATGCCGAGCGATGTTGAGCACTTTCTCATGTGTCTGTTGGCCATTTCCATGTCGTCTTTGCAGAAATATCTGTTTGTATCTTCTGCCCACTTCTTGACTGGACTATTTGTTTTTTGGGTTTTTGATAAGTTCTTTATAGATTTTGGTAGAAACAGTTAAAAGTGTGTGTTCCTCATGTTGGATTCGGTGATACTTCTTTCTAATGGAGTCAGCGTCTGCATCCCAGCTGGGACGCTGCAGTGGGGTGGGTGTGTCCCTCAGGGTCCCCATCAGAGGAGCGTGCTGTCCTTCTAGGCCCTTGGCCTGCTTAGTTTGGATCCCTGGTCAGGTGTTGTGTGACGTCCCCACTGGACAGTGGCTGGCTTTGCCCTTGCAGCTAACAAGCAGTCTGTGGGGAGACCCTTTAAGCCCCTTGTCTAACCGTCCCCTGGCGTTGGCATCCGTCACTGCCTCTCTCAGAGTGAGGATTTCCAGCTCCGTGTTGTGATGGACTCATGGACACCTTAAAAAAAAAAAAGAAGGAAAAGAAAAGCAAACTGGCGTCCCTGATTATTCTAGTGCTCCGATGGCCCCGGAGTTGCCCACGGCCCCTTCAGGCTGGTGGTGTCCTCTGTCGTAGTCTCTTCTCTGAGCAGCTCCTTACATTCTGGCAGAACGAGATGCCCCAGGCTCACCTGGCATCCTCCCTATCCCAGCCCCGAAATCAGCCGTTTCTGGGAGGAGCTGTGCTTTCCCATCCCTGCCTTTGTCTCCATAAACTTTTTCTTTTAGAAAAGTTTTAGATTTATGGAAAAGCTGTGTAGATAATATGAGATGCCGCATACCCGTCCCCAGTTCCACTGCTATTAGCCTCGTGACTGTGGTACATTTGTCATAACTAACGAAGCAGTATTATTATATCATTACCAACCTAAGTCCATGCTTTCTTTGAACTTCCTTTCCTGAAGTCCTCCTCTGTTCCAGGACCCCACCTGGGATGCCACACAGGTAGTCGTTGGGTCTTCTTATGTGCCTCTGGACCGTGGCAGTTTCTCAGACTTGCCTCGTTTTTGATGAGCCCTGGTTCTTTTTATTTATTTAATTTTTAAAAAAGATTTATGTATTCATTTGAGAGAGAGAGGTGGGAGGAGGGGCGGGGGAGAGAACCTCCAGCAGACGCCCTGATGAGCACGCAGCCTGACGTGGGACAGGTCCTGGGGCCCCGGATTGTGACCTGAGCTAAAATCAAGAGTGGGTCGCTTCACCGCCTGAGTCACCCGGGCGCCCCAGCCCTGGTTCTTTTTAAAGGGGATGTGTCCACGTCCGGATCTGGGCACTAGGTGTGTCCTCGTTCCCCAGCTCTGATTTCGGTGGACTGAGCCAGGAAGCTCCCCTGTGGAGACACACAGGCCCACACATACACACGTATGAACACACGTGTGTGCATACTCCTGTGCACAGACCCGGCTGAGGCCTTGCAGTTCGCGCTGATCGTGGGCCATCTGGCAGGGCTCTCTGAGCCTCCTTCCGCGGCTCTCCCTCCTTCACGCAGGGTCAGTCCACCCTCACTGCTGAGAGAGGCCGACCTACCAGCCGGCGTTCAGGGCTCTGGAAGAGTCTCGGAGGCCCTGGGCCTTGCCCCGCCGGGCGGCCATGCTGCTCACTCCAGCTGCAGCGGGCCGTCGGGTTTCTGTCTGCCTTCAGCTGTGTGGTTATCTCCCCTCCCCTCCTTAGTGACTTAGTTTTAGTTTTTGAATGTGTAGGACACTAACATGCTTTTAAAAGTAAAAATTCTAGTGGCGCCTGGGTGGCTCTGTCGTTAAGCGTCTGCCTTCGGCTCAGGTCATGATCTCAGGCTCCTGGGATCGAGCCCTGCATCGGGCTCCCTGCTCGGCGGGAGGCCTGCTTCTCCCTCTCCCACTCCCCCTGCTGGTGTTCCCTCTCTCGCTGTGTCTCTGTCAAATAAATAAAATCTTTAGAAAATAAAATAAAATAAATAGAAGTAAAAATTCTGCCAAGAGGTGGTTTGGGAAGAGCATTGCTCCGTCTGTGTCCCGGTCCCTTCTGTTGCCCAGCCCCGGGCGGGAACCAGGGCCGTCGCTCCCGGGCTGCTGCGTGTGGGTGGCTCAAGGGGACGCGTGTGTGTGTTCTTGGCTCCCGTTCAGCGTGCAGGGGGCTGACTCGGCGTGTGTCCCTGCCGTCACGCTGGGCCGGCCGCAGAGCGGTGCGCTCTCCTTTTCTGGCTGCTTCCCTCCATCGTGCCCGCAGCTTGTGCACGGCTTTCCCGTGTTGGCATCGCTCGGCCGTTCGCGGGGCCTTGCTGTTGGGTGCGGTGCGAGGGGCGCCGTCCGAGCCCTTGCTGGCCTCGTGCTGTGCGCCCAGAAGGGCTTGCTGGATCGACGGCTGGGAGGGTGGCCCTTGCCCTGGTGGCGTCGTCAGGCTCTGGGGTCTGCTGCTCGGAGGGGAGAAGCAGCATCGCGATGAGTGACCGACCGCGCGGTGAGGGACCGTGAGCGGAGTGGGACGTGTGCTTGTGTTTGTGGGTTGTCTGCTCTCCGCCTTCGCCCATTTTCCTGTCGTGTCCTTGCACTTCTTGCTCACGCGTTGTGCTCTGTGTGAGCGAGGGATCCGCACTGTCTCAGGTGAATCTCCCGCTTGGCCCTCTGCCCTTTTACCCACATGCCTGTTTCTGGCCACGTCTTTGTCTGTTCTGGTGGCCGTAACGAAATGCAGTGTGAACACCAGACACGCAGCCCTCCTGGTGCTGGAGCCGAAGTCCAAGGTCACAGTGCCGCAGATTTGGTTCCCGGTGAGGCCCGAGCTTGCAGCCACTGCCCTGGGGTGAGTGAGTGTGTGTGTGTGTGAGTGAGTGTGTGTGTGTG
>LNAC01000237.1:727540-742973 GCA_002007465.1 Ailurus styani | reverse complement strand
CCCCCCCCCCCCCCGCCCCGGCCCCCTGGGCTGCCTCACAGAAGGACCAGCACTGGCCCCGCACAGCCCTTCTCTGCAGTAGTGGCTGCTCCAAACCGTGCAGTCCCCTGTTTGCCTGTGGGGGCCCCCCCCCCGGCCCTGAGGACTGGAGGGGCCATGCCCACAGGAAGGGGAGCCAGGCCGCCAAACCTGAGCCCTGGCATCAAGGGCACTGTCGGACCCAGGCAGAGAAGGGGGAGGGAAGTGGAACAAGGCAAGGGGCAGGTTTTCCGAGGAAGCAGGTGCACGTACAAAGGCCGCTGGGCTACGCTCTCCAGCTCCCGAGGCCCGGAGGCCGCACGCCTGTCCCCCTCTCCTGGCACAGCTCCAAGCTCAGGACCATTTTGCCTTTGCTTCTTTCATTCATTGTCAAGTGACCACCTTTTTTGCAAAGAGGACTAAAGTGTTATGACCCTTTTAGCCCGGATGAAGCATTGTTCCAAGTTATGGCACTTTCTTCAGACCACACCCATTTGTCACCGCTCGTGCGTATGTTTGCACGTACTCTACTAGGTGGCGTGAAATGATTATACTGTCTGTGAAATGATTGCTGTGCCTTTAAATGACACGTACTGCCATACACGGGCAGATTAAGTGACTAATTATGTGTTGTTGGGTTTCCTTTTCCACGGTGAGTGTGTATGACGGAAATCAGCCTGCAGCCGCTGCCAAGTTCACTGTGCATCTGATTTACAAAAGGCTTTGGCATCTAATTGACCAGTTTCTGGAAAGATGACTTCGGGCCGATGACACCACCTGCCCTGTGAGCCTTTGCTTCGTGCAGTGGCATCGCCCAGGCCCTGGGTTCCCATCTCTCCCTCCTGCCCCCTTCACCTTGCAGGCTCTCGGGCCTTGTGCAGTGCACTGCAGTGGCCAGGGACCCGGTGTCCTTCACGGAGGATGCCGGGACGTGAGTGGCCTGGAGGCGGCCTTGCTCCTTGCTGGTTGTCCGGCTCGGCTGCCTTCGCGCACCCGCCAGTCATGCGGGCAGATGCCTGCCCCTCTGGAGGATGCGCCTTGGTCCCTGCCACCTGCATCGCTGGTGGGCAGCCTTGGGGCTAGGGTGTGGGTCACACAACAGACACGCCTGCACCCAGCCCGGGGCTGGCTTCCGTCCGGAGGCTCCAGGGGAGGTTCCCTGCTGCCTCTCACAGGTTTTGGCAGCCGTGGTCCCCCCTTGGCTCATGGCCGTGTTGCGGCAGCTTCTGCCCGCATGTGGCCTTCGCTCTGTCTCCTGGTCTCAAATCTCTTTCTGTCCTGCTTTGTAAGGACACTGGTCATTGGATTTGGGGCCCACCTGGATAATCTAGATCCCCTAATCTCAAAAGACTTAATTATATCTGCCTGGACCCTTTTTCCAAATCAGGCCACAGTTGCAGTTTCCAGGCTTAGGCTGGGGACCTGCCTATTTGAAGCTGCCGTGGAGCCCCCACAGGGAGCCGGGCTGCCGTGTTCCCGGACGTCAGGGTTGTTGTCTGTTTGGGCTCTGCCTGGGGAACGCTGGCCCTTCTGTTCATGGCAAACCTGACTTACAATCCAAGTGTACTCCTTTGGCCTCTTACATATCATGTGCTGTTATCATTAAAAGTCTAAATGGAAACGATTCAGTGGTTTTCGCTCTTTCTCCTTTTTTTTTTTTCATGAAGCCAAACCCAATTGGGCAGGATAAGATGTTCTGAAGTAACTGACTTTATCTCAACCACCAGAATTCCCTGACAGCAGGAGCCTTGTCATGTTGGATGCCCCTGACCTCCTCAGAGCCGGGGGCCAGGCTGGGGGGATCCAGGGGGCATGGGGCAGGTTTGCGCCTGTAGGTGTCAGCCCGGCCTGGTGGAAGACAGCACAGGCTAATACGTGGCAACTGCACCGAGCCCTAATTGTCGCAGAAATCTTTGCAAAGGAGTGATCAGTGACTCGCGAACCATCTCTTGTTGTCGGAGCTATTAGAGACAAAAGCGAGGGGAAATGGGTACGTGTGTGAGCGGCTGGGACTCCGCACAGGGGACAGCTGTTACCGATCGAGAACTAGGAAACCAGAGGGACTGTGAAATTGGAAGACGGCATATCGGAATCACCTAACTTGAAAGATTAAACCAGAGGACTGGCCAAATAGCATAACAACTTGGATACATATTTTATTTTTGATCCTGTAATAAACTGGATTTTAGAAGGAGATGGCTGTTTGCAAAAGTAGCCTAGAAAGGATTGAATCCACAGAGTGTGTTTTAGTGGCCAGTTTTGCTAATACATTTATAGTAATTTTTAAAAAAAGATTTTATTTATTTGAGAGAGAGAGAGCACGAGAGCTAAAGGCTGGTGCTTAACCGACTGAGCCACCCAGGTGCCCCCAGAAATTTTGTTTTTAAAGAGCCGTGGACTTATAGTCACCTTGTCACAGTCTGACTGATCACTGTCATCAGCTAGCGGGCTGGGGAGCGGCAGGCATCGTCTGCATACCTGACACGTGTGGGAAATGCTGGGCAGAGTCACACAGGTGGGCTTCTTACTCTGCTGGTTCTTCGTACTTCCAGGATGTTCTCACTGAACCGGCAGGCGGCCGGGGCAGATGGGGTGTAGCCTAGCCCGTGACCGGAAGTTGGGCTCAGAACAGGCCCCACTGAAGTGAGGTTGGTCCAGTTATGATGGGGCCCCCGGAAGAGAGATTAACTCAGGACCAGACACTGACTCTGGACACTTAGCCCTTGTGACTGAGGACGTAGCAGGACCGGAGACCGTCGGGCAGAGGAACGATCTGGACAGCCTGACTGGGGCGAGACGGATGTGCTTCTTTGTCCGTGTCGGGCGCTGTGCGCACGTTCCCTCCGCTGCGGGGTGGCCCCGCTGACTTGGAGCCGTGTGTGCCGGGCTCCAGCCAGAGTCTTTTTGTGTGCGCGTGTGACGATCTGCCAGGACCCGAGTGCCGTCACGTCCTGGCCGTGACAAGGGCATGGCAGCTCACCCACGTCCGGCAAGCGGGGTCCGTGGGGAGCCCCAGCTCCTCTGCTGGAGCCTGGCCGCCTGCTGTGGCTTCTGACGCGGCCTGTGTCCGCGGGCCCTCCTCGGCTCTCCTCTCCTTGGGGACGATGTCCTTTCCCATCACGGACGGGCACGGGCTTCCCTTCCTTCCAGGAGGAAGCCCCTCCTTGCAGGCTGCCCGCCCTCCCCGCGCCCGTGGCCCGAATGGGGAGAGCTGCCTGGCTCAGAGGGGGTGGCTGGTGGTCGAGACCACCCGGAGTCGCCCCGTTCCTTTGCTGTCCCCATTGCAGAGGGCAGCGGCCAGCTCTCTGCTGCCCGTGAGGAGGGTTAGGAGCCGGAGTGCCGTGCCCGTGCCCCAGTGACCGCCTGCCGCCTTCGGGTCTTTGTCCTCCCGCATCGCCACCAGTGCCAGCGGCGGGCACAGGCGGGGGAGGGGCCGCTGCCCTGGGGGCTCGACTGGTTCAGTGTGACTCTGGTGGGGGCAGCTGTGCCCCGGGGCTGGAAAGTGCCTTCCTGGGCTCCCAGTGCACCCCGCTTGCCGAGAGCCCTGTGGCCTCTGGCCCTGAGCGGACCGTCCCAGAACCCTGACTGAGCTGCCTTCCATGGAGCCTGCGGCCTTTGCCCGTCGGGGGCTCAGCCAGAGCCGGGGTGTCTGATGGTGCCTCCCCCAGGCGGCCGTCGCAAGTCTCACTGCTCAGCTGAGCAGGAATTCCAGGCCTGGAGTGTGGCTTTATTCTTAATTCTGAGTGAGCGGATTGAAGGTGGTGCCATTAGAACGTGCTTAGTCAAGCCTGAAACTGTATTTGAGAGAATGACCCTTCCCTAATCCCGGGTTTTCCTTAGTGTCCTCATTGGTTTCACTCAGCCAGTGATAGAGAAGGCGGAAGAAGGAACGGCACGGGAAATCGGGCCTGGCCGGTTTCCCAGGTACACAGAGAGTCACATGAGTGAAATGTACTGTTTGTTAATGAGCGGAAATGTAGCTGGAGAAAATATGCATGAATGATACCAGATTGAACGTCCATGTGCATCCTTCATGATCACCAACCCCAAGTGCCATTCCTAGCGTTTTCCTAGTAGACGTGAGCAGGTGCAGGCGAGGGACAGCGTGCTTACAGACCTACACAAAGAGCCCCAGGGCAACAGGCGGGGTCAGCAGGATGCTTTCTGTCTTTAAGAGAGAAGCCGCTGCTGCGGTGAGCCAGAAGGGAGGTCCGTAGAGGAGAGGGCACTGGTTAGGTTGGGGGGGGGGTCTCAAGGTGGACGGCTGCTTCCCTGCCCTCCGAGCCTCTGTGTCGTGCCCTCCTGCTCTGGTTCCTCCTGAGTGGCCCTGCCTGGCCGCACTGCCCCCTCGTGACATCTGTGAGGTGAGCCTGGCGGGAAGTCAGGCACCGACACGCTTCATTCCCTTCTAGGCGGCCCCGGTCCCCTCTCTGTCCAGTGTGGCGCGTATGCACACGGTTCGCTGGGCTGTCTGGAACCCCGCGCTGGAAGCCGGCTCCGGGAAGGTGACCTTACCTCTGCAGGGTGGGATCCGGCCCAACCCCTCGCACCGTCTGGTCTATAAGGTACCCCCGGCCAGCATGAGCTCCGAAGAGGTAAGTCGTTCAGAGGCTTCGTAAGTGTGAGGCTCTGCCCGGGAGCTTCTGGCAAGTTCATGCATTTTCAAAACCAGAGGTGGTCAGAAATGTTTGTCGATGTGTCACGAGCACAATCTCTTCATGTCACAGATGTGCCCTTACAGGACGAGCGTGATTGCCGAGTCCTAGTCAGCTGTGAGCCGAGGAGGGTTTTATCTTGGGTCTTCGGACCTCCCCGTTCACACATCAGTCTCACAAGGTGGCCCGAGGGCCTGTGACTTTCATTTGTACGCATTGTGCACACAGGGTCCACTTCTGTGCGTACAGGTGGAGGGTGGGCCTTGTGTGGGGGCGGGGCTGTGGTCGGCGCTGGGCAGTGGGCGTCCAGCCCGGCTCGTCTCCGTGACTCGCTTCTCGTGCCTGCTGGCTGGCCCCGGCTCCTTCCAGTTTGGCACGGAGGGCAGGCCACAGCGGGAGTTTCAAAGATCCATGTTTGGAAGGAAGCTTTCTCCGAACCCTGGTAGAGAAGACAGGTAAAGGGGGCGGGGCCAGTTGAAGGGTGTGCAGGGGTCTCCTCCCCCAGCCTCCCACCGCCCAGTTCACAGCCTTGCAGGATGGGGAACAGGGCCGCAGGGGGCCGCAGGTGCCGCGGGAAAGCGCTGCTGGCGATGGAAGCCCATCCTGACGCCAGTGTCGCCCAGTGTCACGCGGGGGTGCGTGGATCTGCCCGCGCTCCTGAGCCTATGGGAGCAGTGCAGCGAGGAGCCTTTTACTGCTCAATGGTCTCATTTTTCTTAGGTGGAGGGAGTGTCTCTGGCCCTTCGGTGAGCCGTCTCTGTGCTGACTCTAGTGACAAACGTTATGTTCAGTGTTGTTATTTATGATGTGGACAATGCTTTGGGGACCTGGGTAAGGAACAGCTGATTGTGCAGCTTTTCCTATTACGGGAATGTCTCATTATGGGACCACAGTTTGCTTCTTCCCCCCGTGGACTAGTCTGAGCCCTTATTCTAAAACCGCCATTAGAGATCCTGACGCCATGGCCTCTCTCGCTCCCTCTCAGTACGTATGTGTGCATGTATTTAAATAGATATTTATTCTATTTAATTTTAGCCTTGGCACGCCATGACATTCCCTTCACTTTCTGAGTGTGTAAACTGTACTAGAAGCTAAGGGGAAGCCTTGACTATCTTGAGGACAGAAGTATATCCGATACGGCCATTTTCACGAGGAATAGCACTTCTAGTTGGGGTTTCTAAACCCCAGCGCTGCTGAGTCTGGGCCACATTATTCTTTGCTGTGGGGATTGTCCTGCACCTCGGGCGACGTTCATCCCCAGCCCCGGCCTCTACAGGCTAGAGGCCCATCGCGGGCCCCCACCCGTGACTCACTGCGCTGTCTGCAGACATTGCCAAATGTCTCCTGAGGGCAAAATTGCCCCTAGCTGAGACCACTATGCTAAACATCTACAGCTAACTAAAATTATGAACTAAACCTGGTCACAGACCAGGTAATTCTGCTTCCTCCTCTGCTTCTTCCTGCGTTTGTCTCCTCCAGCAGGGCCGGCCTCTGTCCAGGCAGACGGCCCAGGGACCCAGCTGTGCCTCATCTGTGCCCCCGCACCGGGTCATTCCATGTCTTACCCATGCATTCAGTGAACGTTTACTGAGCACCTCTACCTACCCTGGGAAAGTACCCCCGATCCTGTGAACTCACCCTCGAGGGGAAGTGGCAGACATTAATCAGAGTGAAATATAAATATTAGAAACATCCCCTAATTTTTGGCTAAGTAAACCTGGGGGTTTGTGTTGCAATTATTTTGATGTTATTTCCTGTGTCGGTAAGTAGTGTATTGTGATTATGTTTTCTTTCTTAAACAACTCCTGTGTTTTTCCTTTGAGCAAGTAATTGTCTTTTAAAAAAAATTTAGATTTCCAGAGACAGCCACTTCCAACTCTAGGCTGTGACTTACGCTATTTACTTTGTTTCCAAATATTATGGTTCTACTGCTATTTCTTAGTTTGTCAACTTTAGACATTATGTATTGACTCCCAATAATGATAGCAGAGAGCTTTAGCTCTTTGACACACTCCTGCGCTCTTTAAAGAAACCACTCTGTCCTCCCACCGCGTGGCCTTGGATCCAGGGACTGTTGCCAGAAGCGTGCAGTGCAGCGGGGTCTGGCTCAAGGATCCTAAGGCCCCAGGGAACCGGACAGGTCTGGGGAGGCCATGGAGAGGGAGGGGCTTGGGCCATAACCTTGTTTAAGAAATGCTGGGTTCACCCTCAGGCTGCACATGCCTCAGTCTGACCCTGCTATACCAAAGACCCTGAGAACTGACTGTGGATAGACTGCCAGCCCCGTCCGAGAGGTGCCCTGCGTGGACCACGTGCAGGAGGGATTCGGATAGCACCACACAGGTTTGACAACACAGAGAGGCTGGTTGCAAACCGTGGCCTGGACCCATTCAGCTGATTCCTGATGAAACAAAAATATCAATGTACTCTACAGGGTTTAAATGAGACTCAGAATCTCCTAACATAACATTCAAAATGTCTGTGGTATAATCTAAATTTAATTGACATGCAAAGAACCAGGAAAATCTCAACTTTCAGAGAAAAGACACTCAACAGACACCAAAACATTCCATGCAAACACTAATCAAAGGAAGCAGGAGCGGTTGTATCAACACCAGACAGAGTGGACTCTGGAGCAAAGGAAGTTTCCAGGAATTGAAAAGGATATCAGGTATGATGAAAGAGTCAATTCACCAGGAAGACACGGCAGTCCTAAACGTGTGTGCATCCAACACAGACAGAGCTTCAAAATACATACAGCAGAAGCGGGTTAGTAGAAGTAAAAGGGCAAACGGACAAATTCATGGTTATGGTTGGAGACTTTAACACCCTCTCAGCAAACCAGGGACACCTAGAGAATCACCGAGGGCACGGGAGAACCGAACGACGTCCTGAACCGTCTGGATCAACGCGACTCCTGTACAGCCCTGCCCCCGGCAGCAGCAGAACGCACATTCTTTTCCGGCGCACAGGGAACACGCAGACAGACCACATCCTGGGCCATAAGACAGACCTTGAGAATTTCTAAAGAATTGGAATTATTCAGGGTATATTCCATGATCGTAATAGAATTAAACCAGAAGTCAGTAACAAAGATAAGAGTAAAAAGTACAGGCACTTGGAAAATAAACAGTACATTTCTAAATAATCCACAACTCAAAGAGAAAGACTCGGGAAGAACTAGAGGATGTTTTGGACTGACCAAAAATGAAAATACATCAAAAGGTGGAGGGTGCTTCCAGGGAAATTGATGGCATTACTGCTTGTATTAGAACAGAAGAATGGTCTTATCTTCCACCTGCAGGAGCAAGATAACTGTAAAGCCAGCAGAAGAAAGTCGGGAATAAAGATAAAGAGCAGAAACTAATGAAATCGAAAACAGCAGAACAGAGACAATAGAGAACAAAAATAGAGAAAATCAATGAAGCCAAAAGCTGATTCTTTGACAAGATCAATAAAATTGATAAATGTCCCGTAAGAGCTACAACAAGAGAGGATTCAAGTTGCCGATGTTAGGAGTGGAAGAGGGACCATCACTTCTGGCCCCACAGGCATCAAAAGGACAGTAAAGGAACATGGTGAGCCTCTGTGCCTGTAAATTTGGCAATTTAGACGAAATGGATCAATTTATCTTAAACCAGAAATTATTAGAACTCACCCAAGATGAAGTAGACAACCTGAGTAGTCCTTGGACTATTTATTATAGAAGCTGAATTTGTGGTTAAAACACCTTTGAGAAAGTGATATCCAGGCCTATTCACTGTGAATTCTACTGAACAATTTAAAGAAGGAAGAACAGCAGTTTTATACAGACTCTCCCAGGAAACAGAAGGATGGGAACAATTCCTAATTCATGTAATGGGGCCTGTGCTGTTGTGCTATCCTGATAACAAAACCAGAGACAGCATGAGAAGACCGAGGACACATGCCCCTCACGGACACAGATGCAGAATCATCAACAAAACACTCGCAAATTAAATCCAACAATATGGAAAGAAGACAACACCATGACCAGGTGGGGGTTTGTCCCAGAAATGCAAGGCTGTTTTTTTTTTTTAAATCAATAAATATAACTCACCATAGTGATAGCTTAAAGAAGGTAAACTGTATAATTATAGCAATTGACACACTCAAGGCATTTGACAAAATTCAACATTGATGTATGATAAAAGCTGTGAGCAAACTAGGAGTAGAAGAGAAGCCCCTCTGTCTGCTCAGGGGGCATCCACACTAACCTGTCAGTGAGCATCCTGGGTGGTGGGAGGTGGGTGCCCTCCCCCTAAGATCAGGGACAAGCGAGGGGTATCACTCAGCACTCAGCATCTAGCTCAGCATCGCGCCCGAAGTCCTAGCCAGGGCATTAAGGGAAGAAGACAAAAAGAAAGGCACAGATTGGAAAGGGGGAAACAGAACTGTACTTGTTTGCAGATAGCATGATTGTGTGGAAAATCCCAAGGTATCTACAAAAAAACCCTGCTAGAATGAATTAGTGACTTTATTGACGTTGCGGGAGACAACAGGAGATCAAGATAGAAAACTCATTCATTTCTGTATATTAGCAATAAAAAGTTGACAAGCAAAATTAAGAAAAAAAAACAGTATTACTTATAAAGCTCTTCCCCCCAAAAGATAAATCTAATAACACGATGTTTCCAGGATCTGTCTGCTGTGAACCGTAGCCTGTTCTTTTAGCTGCACATCACTATTCTCATGGTTGCTCTTGGTCTTGGGTGAGATCGTAAATGGAGAGACATGACATCTTTATGGATGGGAAGATCCAACATGATAAAGATATAAATTCTCCCCTAATTCTTCTATAGATAATATAATTTTAATGAAAATCCCAGCAGGATTTGCTTTTTTTTGTTTGTTTGTTTGTTTGGTCTGCATATAGACAGACTGATCCTAAAATTTATATAGAAAGGCACAGGAATTAGAAGGGTCCAAAGAATTTTGACCAGAGCTGTGAAGTTGGAGGAATCACACCCTCCAGTCTGAGACTTAGAGTAAAGCTTTCGCAGCCCCTGTAAAGGGCTATTGGTGAGGGATTGGCATGTAAGTCAGGAGCAGAACAGAGTCTAGAAGTAAACCATGGTGTCCTATGGAATGAACTCTACACACGCCACATGACCCAGCAGTCCTGGTCTTAGAGACATGAAGACTTCGGTTCACCCAGAACCACGTACCCCAGGGTTTGTAACCGTCCACACTGAAAAGAGCCCGAAGGTGCTTGAATGGGTGAATGAACCATGGCCATCATCGCACAGAATGTGGCTCAGCAGGAAAAGGAGCCTACTGATACGTCCTGCTGCTTGGATGAGTCTCATAAGCACTGCGCAGAGTGCAGGAGCCAGGCTCAAAAACGAGCTGTCACGTGGTCCCGTGTGTGTGACATCCTGGACAGACCAGGCTGCTGTGAGGGAGGGAGCTCGTGACGGTGGGGCGAGGCGGGGGCAGCACGGGGCCGGGTTCGGGTGACGCGCTGCCCTGCGCGCTGACCGTGGTTGTGGTTACGTGTGTTAAACAGAATGATACACCCAAATGTAAAAGGTCAGTTTGACATAGGTTTGTTTAAAGACACATGCAGAACTGGAGAAACGTAAGAGCCTTCTGTGCTAACGGGGTCTTCTGGGATGTTAGCGCCACGGCTGACTGTTTCTGCTCAGGCAGTGACTTGGTTATGATCTAGGAACACGGGCTTCAACCATCCCTGGGTTTACGTTGACTTTGGGCTGGGGCGCCCGCTGTGACTCGGGGCACTGATGGAGGGGGGAGGCTGCCATCCCTCTCCCTGTGTCTGCTGTAGGTGAAGCAGGTGGAGTCGGGGACCGTCCAGTTCCAGTACTCGCTGGGCCCCGCGGGACACCTGGACCCCGCCATGGGGCTCGTCCACGGCCCGGAGGCAGAGCGGCAGCCCTCCAGGAGGCCTCCTACGTCCCCTGCAAGTAAGTGTTTGCGGAGAACGGGCTTTCCGAGCACACAGCGTGACTTCCGTCTGTTCCCGAGGAATCGTGCTTAGTCCAGTACAATGACATTTATCTGGTAATTGCCACAGATTTGCTTTAATTTGGGTCCCGTGGTTGAACCTCTGCTTAATATGGAGGTGTGGACTTGGACGGTGACAGAGCATGGCCCAGCACATCGTCCTCTGCTTCTTGCAGCTCCCTGACCAAAGGCCTGTGGCTGGCGCTACAGGTGACACCCAACGGGGCCCATGGCCTGGGGTCCTGCCGACGTGGGCCCGAGAGAGCGTGGCTGAGAGCCGTGGGCTGCCGTCTCTGTGCCGTGCCCTCAATGGGCCGAATGTTTGTTGTTCTGAAGAGGTGCTTTCTCCTGCCTTGAAGCACTCTCCGAGGGTGGGGTGATCTCAGCTTTGGCTTCGAGAAAGGGAGCAGGGACTCCCAGCAGAGGGATGTCCTTCCCGGGGGCAGTGACGTGTCTGCATGAGTGCAGGGGACGAAGGAGCGCCGGTGGCTGCTGGGCCTGTGTCTGGCTGGCTCAGCACCTGAAGGTCAGGGTCTCTTGGCTTCTGCCCAAGGTCCCCGAAGCCAGCGTCTGACAGAGGACCCCACCTGCCAGGCCCCTGCAGGGCTGACATCAGAGGGGTGTTGGAGAAGTTCCCTCTGCAGGGCACTGCTTCTAGAGATCGCTCCAGCTGAAAGAATGTTCTAGATCACAGGAAGTTCGTCTCTCAGTTAGAAAGGCAGGGAATGAACAAATGTGTAAGCCCACAGAGGGGAGCTCTAGTCCTGGTCTGTCTTCCTGATGGACGCTCTTCGGTCTCCAGGGAGGACCTGCCCGTGTCTTGGCCACAGGTCCCAGGCGCTGGAGCAGTGGCTAGTGGGTCTGGGACTCGTTGGGGACGGATTTCTTACGAGTTGAGATTCCAGGTTATGGAAACTGGTCTTGTTGAATTTAATTTTGCAATTGGTGGAAGCAGTCCATGTATTTCTTTGGCCTAGACCTTGACACAGTGGCCACTGTCTTCACGGTCTTCCAGGGTCTTCTGAGATAACCGGACGTATTCAGGTACCAGACGAATAGTCTGTTGCTTTGGGACAAACCACATCATTAGGGATTTTCCTTCTTCTCAAAAGGCGGTGCATTTGATGGTTTCAGTTGTTCTTTCAGTTTCTGGATGTCGCGGTCAGCAGGCTGCTGCCGGGGTTCGTGTGCACCACCAGCGTGTCTGCTGATAACCGGTCTTCCGTCCGCGGCACCACCGGCCAGGGGGCTGGAGCCGGGCTGTCTCCGGAGTCCCTGCCGTGGTGGGCCGAAGCCATGGACCTTCTGTCAGCGTCCGTGCAGAGCGTTTCCAGTTTTACTTAACAAAGTTGAATGCCTTGCAAGCATAGACTATATTGTTTAAAAATACCAAACACAGGGTGCAGTTTATTTCCTGCCCATCCTGTAGGGATCTTTCTGGACCATCTTTCCTTCCTTGACACATGTTCATAGTTACATTTTAAAACTAATACAAATAGTGACCTCTGAGAAAGTTAAATGTGAATGATAGTGTTTCAGATTGTAAAAACAGGTAAATGTTGTGGTTCATTATTTTTGATGAGGTTACTGATAAAAGGACAGTAGGGAAAGGTAGTAAGCGTCGTTCGCCGACGTCTGTGGAAAAGCCTGAGTGGATCGAGTCCTCGGCGGCCGCGCCTGTACGGTGAGCTTTGCGGGGAAGACGGAATGACCTTCCTGGGAGGAGGTTTCAAGGCTTTGGTTACGGTGCGGTCGTGGTGCTGGAAACAAGCAGCTGGTTTGTGCGAAGACCTTCTAATCAAATTAATCCTAAGCAGCGATGGGATTGCCTTGTCACTTGGCTGCCTCGGGCATGCGCCAGCCGTGCAGGCTGTGCCTCTGCGGTCGGCGGGCTGGGGTCTCGCTCTCCCAGTGGCCTTGACTGTTGGCGTGTGTGGATCTGGGATTATACCTGGTCTGCCACTCCCTCTGCTACCCAGAATTATCTGTTAATTGATTTTTATTTTTTATTTTTATTATTTATTATTTGTTTTTTACTTTTTAAAAGATTTTATTTATTCAACAGAGAGAGAGGGATCATAAGCAGGCAGAGAGGCAGGCAGAGAGAGAGAGGAGGAAGCAGGCTCCCTGCTGAGCAGAGAGCCTGATGCGGGGCTTGACCCCAGGACCCTGACCATGACCTGAGCCAAAGGCAGAGGCTTAACCCACTGAGGTACCCAGGCACCTCTATTTTTTATTTTTAAAAATGATTTTATTTATTTATTTGAGAGAGAGAGAGAATGTGTGCATGCATCAAAGCAGGGGAGCGGTAGAGGCAGAGGGAGAAGCAGACTCCCCATCGAGTAGGGAGCCCGATGCAGGACTTGATCCCAGCACCCTGAGCTCGTGACCTGAGCAAAAACCAAGAGTCAGAGACTTAAGTGACTGAGCCACCAGGTGCCCCAATTCTTGCTCAGTTTTAATTGGGTAATTTTTATCCTAATTTGGGTTGTATTTTTCTGCTTCTCTGCTCTCAGTATTTTTTACTGAGTTACAGATACTGTGATTTTCTTTTATCGAGTGCTAAATACTTTTGTATTTGATAAAGACTCTTGAACTTTGGAAACAGTTTGATCCTTTTGGATCTCGCCCTTAAGGTTTGTTAGGTGGGACCAGGTCAGCTTTTAGTCTAGGGCAATCTATTCCCCTTTGCATCCTCTGCCTGATGTCTCCCAAATTATGAGGTTTGCTGTCTGGCCTGTGCAGTGGGCCTGTTTCTGGCCCTGTGTGAACACCGGGGACTGTTCCAGTGGCTTTTGCCCCAGCATTGGGTGCTTTCCTGATCAGTCATCTGCTGGGTCCTGGAGGGGACTTTCTGTAAGTGACCAGAGCTCTCTTTCTGTGTACCTCGTCCTGTCTGGTGCTTGGCCCTGCAAATGGGAGTTTCCTCAGTCTCGGTCTTCTTGGACCTTCAGCTCTGTCTTTTCCGTCAGCAGCCCCCATGCCCCGTCTCCCTGCACCGTGACCCGCAGACCCACTAAATGCAGTAAGCTGGGACAGTTGCAGGGCTCAATTCTTTTGGTTCCTGCCCCTCAGGATCCCTGTCCTTTGTTGCCTGAATTCTATTGTCTTGAAACCTGTTGTTCCATATATTTTGTCAGTTTAAAAAAAAATGTTTCAGATGCATTTGTTTTGGGTCACTGTTTACTCCATGTTGGCCAGAAGTAGGCGTCTTTGCTGCTGTTAACGGTTTCTGGGCTGCTGAAATCCTGCACCCCAGGGCTGGTAGTCCTGTGGTTCTGGAAGTTTTCCCGACTGCTCTGTGCTACCGTGATACACGAGACACGCCGTGTGTTTTCGTGACTTTGAGTCGGGCTCATGCTTCCTGCTGGAGTGTGTATCTCCCTTAGGCACTGCATTTATTTTACTTTGAGATAGATTCTTTTTTTTCAATTAAAAAATTGCATGGTTAAGAGCAGCCAAGGCAATTCTGAAGAAGAAAAGAGGCTTCACCTTTCCTGATTTGTAGATGTGTAGAGTTAAAGTAGCTAGAACAGCATGGCAGAGATAGACAGAGAGAGACAATAGAGAGTGTGATGGATGGAAAAGTTATAGATGAGTGTGTTGCTTTACTACTATTGTTGTAACAAATCACCATAGATGTAAAATGGCTTAAAATAGTCTGAACTTACTGTCATACAATTCTGGAGGTCAGAAGTCCCAAGTGGGTCTCACAGGCTAACGAAGAGGTCTTGGTGGGGCTGGTTCCTTCTGGAGGCTCTGGGGGAGACTCTGTTTTCTTTCCAGCCTCTAGAGGCTGCTGCGTCCTTTGGCCCCTTCCTCCCTCTTCAGAGGCACCGGGCAGTTTCCAAATCTCTCTCTGATCTGATCCTGCTGCCTCCCTGTCATTACAAGGACCGTTGTGATTGTGTTGGGCACACCTGCTTATCCAGGACGGTCTCCCCGGTCAGCAGCCATCATCTGGCCATGCAGCCATGCACTGGCGTGCAACATCATCACATTGGCGGGTTCTGGGGGTCAGGATGTGGGTGTTTCTGGGGTGGGGAGCAATGTTCTGCTTGCCGCCGGGAGCAGGGATGGACCCCTCACTTAACCGTGTGGGAATGCTAGTCCATAAGGAACATACAAAGTTAGATCCTAATTTCATATCATGTGCAAAAATAAATTTTAGGTAGATTATGAAACAAAACTTTAGAAGTGATAGAAAACTCTAAAATTAGATTAGAAAGAAGAAAGATTATAGAAATAGCTGCTCCAAATCAATAAGATATAATGGGAACAGGAAAGAAAAATGGGCAAAGCACATGAACAGGGGATTTCCATGGAAGAAGCCAGGGTGGCCGGTGAGCGTGAGATGGGGCTCAGTGTCGCTAGTAGTTGGAGAAATGCACAATACAGTGAGGAACCCTTTCATCCCCCACCCCAGTCCCCGCCCCTGGAGCCATGCAGTCTCAACAGCATGAGGTTCACAAGGATGCTCATGGGGCAAGAGGGTCTTACCACGCGGGCGGGAATGCTACACGGGCGGCTGCTTTGAGGAGCAGTTTCCTAATATTTAGTTCATACCTTATGACTCAGAGGTGCTGTTTCTAGACGCCGTGGAGAGCGGCTGGTTCCTCAGCGCGCAGGCCTGCCCACTCCCTGTGGGGGATGGGAAACCAGCTGGTGTATTTGGGCGACCGGATGCCGCACGCAGACAGAACGTGCCAAGGAGATCTTTGCATGTCCCCAGGGATGAATCTTCAAGACCATGTGTGCAGTGAGATTTTTTTTTT
>LNAC01000237.1:700527-717073 GCA_002007465.1 Ailurus styani | reverse complement strand
CGTTCCCTACAGCCTCCATCCTGCCCCATCCCACGCCCCCACCCCCGACTCGCCGGCTGTGTGGCCCCAGGCTGGCTGCCAGGATTGGTGATCTTCCAGGCTACCCTCAAACGCACATTCAATATTTTTTGAAAATGATGTGTTCTCCCTGGCACTTATGTCTAATAGCTGAGAATCTTTCAGGGCTGAACAGTCTTTGCGTTGTCCCTGAGATGCCACAGTGTGGTCTTCACCGCCTCCTTTCCTCCGGGGCAGTCACCATCACCCGGGCAGCGAGGTCACGGCAGTTCCCGTAGGCCGGGCGGCTGCTGCTGGTAGACACCGGCACGCTGGCCACCGCCTGCCTGTCAGACAGCCCGTGGTTCTGGGTGCCAGGGTCCCCGGGGGAGGAGGAGAGGCGCGGGCCGGCTTGGCTGTTGGCCGGCCAGCGAGGGCGACCCACGCCCCTCCCCGCCGCGCTGGAAACCCGGGCCCGTCGCGGTGCTTACCCAGTACCCACAGCATCATCTTGTGTGGGGTCAGGGCTGCCTTGTCTCCCCGATGACTTTGTCTGCCAGCATCACGCTGGGAAATGACTTCCTGGAAAAGTCGGAGAATTCGGTGTCCGAGGCTGTCCCAAGGAAGCGGCTTTACTGTGCCCCATGCAGCTTGGAAACCTACTCGGGAGGGGATGTTTGCCTGAAGGCACAGGTGTGGAGATGGCCTCGCAGGCTTCCCTGCTGGCCTGTTCCAGCATTTTCCGTGCAGCAATGTGCATGTCCCCCTCACTGTTCAGGGACCACAGGACAGTGTGCCTGCTTCACTGAACAGGAAAGGCCCCATCACAGAGAGTGTCCGCTTCACAGAGGCAGGAAAGGCTCAAGACAGCGTGTGGGGTCCAAGGGGTGAACAGACCGCTGCAGCTGTTCTCTGCCCCCGAAGATGCTGCTGGGGTCCCCGTGGCTACACCGCCCCCCGCCGGTCACTCTTTGGACACATCCTCACACGCTGAGTCTCTGTACCGGCACTGTGTTGGGCCAGCTGTCAGCGTGTGTTAGGAACAGAGCCCGGGGTCTGAGAGGCGGGTCTTCCGTGGAGCATGGGCCCCTTCACAGCTGCATTCACCTTCTAGACACCTGGGCTCTGGGCCAAGGCCTTTCTAAGACTTCTCATTTAATCCCCACGATAGTCCTGTGATTTAGGTACTGTTTGCACCCCCACTTTGCAGATGAGGAGACCGAGGTAAAGAAAGGACTCGGTGACTTCAGTCATGCAACAACAGTGGCCTGGGAACCTAGTCCCGGCTGCTGTCCGCAGAGCCTACGTCGGCTGCCATTGTAGTCACTGCCTTAGTGGGGGGACCGTGTCCTGGGCATAGTGGTGGTTCGAGCTGGAAGGGGCCTTGCCGGTGTCCAGTCTCCGGCTGGAAGTGAAATCCAGGGAGGTTCAAAGACACGTGGTGGAGAACCTGGCTTCCCTGGCCCTTCCCCTTCTCCACCTGCTGTCCGTGTGAATACCATTTTTATGCCACTGTTACCACGTAGGAGGGATCACAGTCTTGCCTCTTAGTAACTACAGTGAAGGAACTGAGGAGCGGCTCTGGTTCTGGGGTGGCCACCGAGCAGGTGGTTGCAGAACCCCCTGCCTTCCGGGCCGAGTCTCCTGGCTTTGTGCCAGCGTGAGTGGGGGGCTCTGGGACGTGCTGGGCTGCCTTTCACGCCTCACCCACGCTTCCTCCCCTTTAGCTGTCGCTGTCCCAGCTGGCGGCTCCCCCGCAGTCCCCCACTCGGTGCCGCTCGGCCACACCCTGCTCACGGCCGCCCGACATCTCGGAGCGCCCCCTGGCCCAGGAGGTAAGTGTGCCCATTCTTCCTCCTTCCAGGGAAGGGCTCCAGACTCCTGGCTTCTGCGGAAGTCTGACTTTGTGAGCTGCGCTGGTCCTTGGTGAGGGGGCGAGGCCTTCACGGGTTCTCTGTGACATGGGCGTAGGGACGGGGAGGGGGTGGCGCGTGGCTTACTTCAGGTGTATGCCAGCGTTTTGTCCTGTTGACCACGGAGCCTTTGGTGTGGGAGCTCTGCCTGCCATGGGGCTTAATTAGGCTCTTGCTCTATCTGACGAGCCAAAGTTAGACTACCCTCAGGTCTCTGTACATGAAAGGGGAAGGAAGGTTTTCCTGGAGACAAAAATGAGACCGTTCCAAGCCTCCGGAGCTCCAGGGCACTCCTCGCTGTCAGCCGCTGAAGGGGAAGCAGTGAGGCCCACCGTCCTGGCTTCTGATGGATCCAGTGGGCAAGACAGGCCTGTGTCTCCACTGACCTTGGGGAATTCACATGTAGTTTGGTTTCAAAAGCTGGCTGGCTCAGCTGCAAACCGTATCTTCAGTCTTGTACTGGAAAGATAGTGCCGTTATTTATTTGAAAACACAGTACCGTGAGATGCCTTATTCTGGAATATGTCTGGGGCTCGTTTATGAAGAGCCTGTATCTCTTCTTAGTGGCAGCTGAGACGGGTTGGAGTTATCTCTGGTTCGGTGGTATCCCCTTTGAGCTGAAACAGAAAGCTGGGAAGTCGCGTGAAAGAGAGCATTCTGATTCCCAAACAGGCTCTTCATTTAGATGTGTCTTCTGCTCCTGAGGGATGTGGAAGGTGGAATACAAGGGAATGACTGGAATATTCAGGGGACTCAGGGATCAGAGAAACGTCTGTATAGGCCCGCCAGACGCTGGGTACCAGTCTGTCTCGCGGTGTTGAAGGAGGGTTCATTTTTCTGGTCTAGCAACGTGCTTTTTATGTTAACTAACCTTCTTAGACAGCAGACCTCTCCCACAGTACCTGTCCGTAACATTGATTGAATTCTTATGCAACTCTGGTTGCTTTTTGACTCACTTAAAATATGAGATGCCCAGATAATAGAATTTCAGAAAAGCAGCGACTTTTTAGTGTAAGTCCCGAATATTTCATGGGACATACTTACATTATACCTAGATTATTCATTGTTTGCCTCCAGTGGAAAAGGTGCCTGGGCGTGCTGTGTTTTCCTTTGCTGACGCCGGTGGTCCAACGGAGGCGGTTTGTCCGTGGACACCCCCGTCCCCGCCTCCTGGGTGCTTACCGGTTGGGGTCCTTGTCGGCCTCACCTGGGCCTGCATTTTGCTCGGCAGGGGCTCCCCTCGGAGGGTGGGATCTCTCACCTGGAGGCCCAGCTGAGCCAGCCGTCCGTGGTCCTGGGAGCCTCTGTGGCGGAACAGCTGCAGGAGCTGCCTTTCACGCCGGTGCACGCGCCGATTGTCGTGGGAGCCCAGAGCAGGAGGTGAGCGGTGGCCCCCAGGGCCTGGCATGCGCTGTGCCGTGAAGACGGACTCTTAGCAACAGGCTTCCCAGGGAGGGGGGTCCCCAGGTCCTGCCTCTCTGCCAGCCCTTTTCTGGAGGCCGGCCTCCATGGTCTTTGTGTTCCAGCTCCAGAAGCAAGCTCTCACGAGCCTCGATGGTGCTCCTGCAGGCTTCTGGCTTTCCCGAGATTCTGGATGCCAATAAGCAACCAGCTGAGGCTGTGAATCCTGCAGACCCCGTGAAATTCGACCCTCAGAAGGAAGAATCAGATTGTCTACAAAGCAACGAAATCGTGCTGCAGTTCCTCGCCTTCAGCAGGTGCGTTCTTGAACATTCTGTCTCTGTCACTCTTTCCCTGGCTTGTGCTCTCCTTGCACTGAAGGAGCACTTCTGTGTGGCTCCAAGCCATTTCCCTGGCTTGTGCTCTCCTTGCACTGAAGGAGCACTTCTGTGTGGCTCCAAGCCAGCAGAACTCTGTGCCGAGGTCTTGCTGGATGAAGGAATGCCATTTGTGTTTTCATCTGGTTAGGACGCTCACACAGCCGTCCCTAAATACCATCAAACTGGCTTTGCCTGATCTTCTGTAATTGAACGTGGACTGTACTGTGTTGGTTGATTCTTGGTATCCGTGCGGTTCCGAGAGCAGTGCTCTCTGGCTGGGGCTCAAGTGGGCTGCTGTCTGGTGGGCTCCCCATGATCCCGCTAGCTGCTCACGTGGGGGGATAGGCAGTGTCCAGGCTGCGGCACTGGACTCTCGAGAGCCCAGTTTCTCTGCTATGGGTGCCTGATTAACTGGGGGTTCTTATTGGATTCAGAGTGTCCCAGGACTGCCAGGGAGCGCCATGGCCAAAGACCGTGTATTTCACCTTCCAGTTCTACCGCTTCCCGCCCGTGACAACGCCACGCCTGCAGCTGGTCGGGCTGGACGAGACGGGCAGGATGCGCTCTGGTTCCCTGTCGCATCTCCTGGTTCTCAGTGACAAAGACAGCTCCTCGGACACTGGTAAGTGCCCGTGCGTCCGGCGGGCGCGAGAAATCCAGCCCCGAGCCTTGTTTGTAAATATTATTATTTACAAAATAGTGTATGGTGAAAATTTTCTAGCACGTGCAGAATTTGAAAGAACAGTATAATTAATGAGCCAGTGCTCCCACCAGTGAGCGCCATCCAGCCGCTGTCAATGGCATCCCCACCCAGACCCCAGGGACCCTGGAAGCGAATTCCAGAAGTTGTGTGATTTCACCTGTGAATATTCCTTATGTAGATCTAAAAAATAAGGAGTCCTGTTTGAAAAACATGAACTCAGGATTATCCCACTTAAAATGAATAATAATCCCTCCCTTAAATGTCATCAAATATTTAGCTAATGTTAAAATTTTCCCAATAACTTCATAAAAAACTTGTTTTGTGGATGAAGAAGGGTTTTCGTTTGTTTGTTGGGAGGAGGATACAGTTTGTGGTAGTTTGTGGAGGTCCTGATCTCGGGCAGGTGTGTGTCTGTCCGCGGGTCGCCCTGCCGCCCCCGGGCTTGGTCGTCGTGGTACCGGCTGGCGTGGCTGCGCTGCTCTCCACAGAGCTCCCTGCAGCCTGCACTTGGGTTTTGCTTCCCAGCGGTGACATTTTAAGTGTCCCTCCCTGTCCGCTGTTTCTCCCGGACATTGAGTGACACCTCCCTGCATGGTCAGAGGCGTGTTTGAGTTTTGGGCGGGAGCTCCCTGGGCGGGGGCTGTGTTCTCACCTCGTCCGGCAGCTGTGCAGGGACCGGCCCCTCCTTGCTGTGCCACAGTGCTGGCCGTCGGGACTCTTGCCACAGGCTGGTTGTTTTGCTCAAGGTGGAGCTGGGGTGACGTTCTCCTGGAGCTGGAATGCTTCCTCAGAGAGAAACTTCCCCTCGCCAGCTGTTGGCTTACCTCAAGGCGCAGTCCGTGCAGGAAAGCAGAACCATGCTCAGTTCTCCTCTTCTTTAACGAATTTTCAAAGTAATGAGCCAGTTCCTTAGCACCTTTTTGAGAGTGGGCCCAACGGCTTTTGTTTCTTGGCATTATTATAAACTAGTGGATTTACGCTGCAGTGGATTGAAACGTATCAAATATGTTGTCGTTTTTGTCGGTGATCAGTCACCTCTCACGGCCGGTCACTGGGCTGGTGAGGGGCAGAGCGGGGAGCCCTTGCTGCCTCTTCAGTAGAAAGAACTGGTGGGAGACAGGTATTAAAATGCTAACGCAGTGAACGTAGTGTAGTTGAGCGGCATCAGCGTCAGACAAAAGAGACAAAAGGCAAATGCATGCTGGGGATAAAGGAGCCTATTAAATATAATCAAGAGAATAATCACTGGGAAAATGAATACTTCTGAACCCGTGAACCTCCAACAAGCAGTCTCAAAATACAAAAGCAACATTGACAGACTTTAGAAGGGGAAATTGACCAACCTACACTCGCGGAAGGTTTGACATCCCCTCCGTGAACTGACACGTCAAGCAGAGAGAATAATCAAGGATATGAGAAAATGAGATTTAAAAAGATGATCTTATTTATAAAGCCCGTAGAAACAATGTAGGGGGTGTGCGTTCTTTCTGAGCACACTTGAGACTGACGAGAACTGATCATTCACGTATCTGCGTGCACATCTCCGGCCACGGCCCGGGTACCACCGTGCTCCCAGAGACCCAGTATCCGAGCTAACTGTAGGGCATTCTCTGTGGGCAACACCACGGGTCAGAAATTGACCACTCCGTCCCCCAAAAAGGCTCCGATCTGCTGTTTTTTTTTTTTAACTTTAAAACATACTTTTAATTATTCCTTAGGTCAATGAAGAAATCAAAATATAGAAACGATTATTTAAAATGGAATCACCAAGGGGCGCCTGGGTGGCTCAGTCGTTAAGCGTCTGCCTTTGGCTCAGGTCGTGATCCCAGGGTCCTGGGATCGAGCCCCACATCGGGCTCCCTGCTCTGCGGGAAGCCTGCTTCTCCCTCTCCCACTCCCCCTGCTTGTGTTCCCTCTCTCGCTGTGTCTCTCTCTGTCAAGTAAATAAATAAAATCTTAAAAAAAAAAAACAACAGCAAACTGAATCACAAAATCATATTGCAAATATTGCAAAACAAATGAGATATGGATAAAATGGTGTTTGCAGGGAAATGTTCAGCTTTAAGTTCTTGTACTGGGAAAGAAGAAAGTATTTTTTAAAAAGCTGATCTAATTGTTTAACTCAAGAAATTTGGGGGAAAAAACCCAGGACAAATCCAATAAAAGTAGAAGGAAAGAAATTTTATTTTATTTTTTAAAGGTTTTTAAGGGGGTGCCTGGGTGGCTCAGTCGTTAAGTATCTGCCTTCGGCTCAGGTCATGATCCTAGGATTCTGGGATCGAGCCCCACATCGGGCTCCCTGCTCTGTGGGAAGCCTGCTTCTCCCTCTCCCACTCCCCCTGCTGGTGTTCCCTCTCTTGCTGTGTCTCTCTCTGTTAAATAATAAATAAAATCCTTTTTTTAAAAAAAGGTTTTTAATGATTTTTATTTATTCATTTGAGAGAGAGAGAGAGAGAGCACGAACAGGGAGAGGCAGAGGGAGAAGTAGACTCCCACCGAGCAGGGAGCCTGATGTGGGGCTCGATCCCAGGACCTGGAGATCATGACCTGAGCCGAAGGCAGACTCTCTACATTCTAAGCCACCCAGGCACCCAAGGGAAATAAATTTTAAAATAAGCATGAATGCTTACAAAAGCAAACAATAGACAGGGCTGGCCCATCAGCTGGGCACGGGGGGTCGTAGGTACACAGGGTTGTGCTGCTCTCCCTTGCCCAAGGTCAGCACTGCTACCGAGGGTCAGAGCTGTTTCAGGCGCAGGTCGGCCCGAGAGCTGGGCGTGCTTGCTGGCGCTCACCCCATTGGATGGGCTTTGCTGCTGGCAGAGGTTGGACCACCTGGCCACAGACCCTGGTTCCCTACTTGCTTGAGGACCCCGGCATCCTCGATTCCTGCAGACAAATCTGGAAAGAAGAGAGAGGTGATGCGGGCGCAGCTCAGGCCCTGTTCCGTCTGCCAAACCCTCAGCTGATAAGCTGCTCTTGGCCTGGGGAGGAGCATGTAAGGGGCAGAGGGTGAGTGTGGGAGGCCCCCGGCTCCCCAGCATGGAAGCGCGTGGCCAGGCCAGGAGGCTCTCCTGCGACAGCCCTAGGTTTTGTTCTCTCTACTCCCTGGGTTTCCCAACCATCCTGGGACCACGTGTCCCAATGCACCTGCCTTCCCTCTGACGATGCTCCTGGGACCATCGGTGGACAGTTCAGCCTCTGTCCGGGTTAGCTCACCAGAGGTTCTGTGGTGAGGTTAAACGGATAGCGTTCAGGCAATTTAATTCAAAAGGCCAACCATGGAAAGATGCTCCTGATTTGAATATAAACCCCTTTCCATGATGAATTTCCAAGAGAGAAATTAGTCCAAAAATTAAATCTCCTTGCAAGTTGAGGTCCAAAGAAATTAAACTCCAAAAGCAAATTTTGTCGTTATGAATTAAAATTCAAAGTCCAAAATTCTTAAAGTCCAAAACAAGTTCTTTTCAGTGTCTTACCCCCTTGAGACTCAGCCAAAGGTGCCCCCGGCTTGGGCAGGGCCAGGCTTCCTCCAGCAGCTCCAGCTCGGGGGTCCCCACGGCTCAGCACCCAGCCTCACTAGAGCCTCACTTAGGATGTATTTTCTTTTGTTGTTGAAATAGAACGTGCGTGAAACACAGTGTTCAGTTCCACAAGTTTTTAAAAATTAATAGATTTTGCTTTTCTTAGAGCAGTTTTAGGTTTATGGAGAAATCGAGCAGGTAGTACAGAGTTCCCTCACACCCCTTGCGCCAGCAGCTCCCCCGTTAGCAACAACTAGCTTCACGTGGACGTTTGTTACAGTCGATGGACCAGCGCTGATGCTTTGTGATTAACTAAGGCTCAGCGTTCACAAGAAGGCTTCTCTTGGTGGTGTACTTTCTGTGCATTTTGACAAATGCAGAGCCTCTGTGTCCCCACACAGTTTCGTAGAGAATAATCTCACCCCCCAGTTATGTCCTGTGCCCCACCTCTTCCCCCCTCCCTCTCCCCCCCTCTCCCCTCCACTGACCTTTCTCCGGTCCCCGTGGTTTTGCCTTTTTCCGGATATACTGCCCTTGGACTCCTACAGTATGTAGCTCGTCCAGACTGGCTCCTTTCACTTAGTAGTAGTGTGCACTTCAGGTTCCTCCACGTCTTTCTGGCTTGGTAGCCCATGTCTCTTCAGTACTAATACTCCACCGTGTAGATGGGCTCCATTCACCTGCTCACTGAAGGGCATCTCGGGTGCTTCTGGTATTTGGCAGTTACGAAGAAAGCAGTTGTAGACATTTTGTTCAGGATTTTGTGTAGACCTGAATTTTCAACTCATTTGGGTAGTACCTTGAAGCACTTCCCGTGGCTCTGAGTTCTCAGGCTGGTCCTTGGCTCCATGCAAATAGCCACCCCAACCCCCCTTCACCCACACTTCTAACATCCCTGGCGGAGTTTTGCCTGAGTCAGGTCTTCAACTGGAATTTTGTAAGTGGTCATTTTTCTGATTTTGTCTGTTTCCCTTTATTAACGGACGTTCTTCTATAAAAAAAGAGCTTCCCCTTATCAACCAAGACTGAATGGGCTACGTTTACCTCCTCCAAAAAAGAGCAAATGTCTGATCCTTTCCCTTTAATTTCCAAGTTTCAGAATAAGAAGTTGTAAGGGTTACTCTAGTAGTGACGATTGAGATTTTATCTGTCTGGTTTTTGTTTTGTCTGATAATTATTCATTGTGGTTTATTCATTACTGCTACTTTCCCTGCCTTTGGCCAGCGGGAGCCCTTCAGGTTAACACGGGGGCCTGGGCGTGGTCTCGCTCTCTGAACGGCCCAGTGCCCGGCTCACCGCAGACTTTCTCTGCCCGGAGCCGGACTAGACGCTTCTCCAAGGTGGGGCTGTGCTTCCCGAGACCGAGGCCTGGGGCGCTTTTGATTCTGGGTGGCATGGCTTCCAGGCCTTTCCCTGGGCAGAGCTGGAGAATACAGATCCAAACATGAGCTCACATGGGTGTTTCTCATTCAGATTTAGACTTTTTTCCCTTACAGTGATTGATTTGTATCTTTTTGTCCTGGTCCTGGAAACTGTGTTTCCTGACACTGTATTTACTTACCTGTCCTTACAATTTCTGTGACGTACATTGAGAATTCCATGGCTAATGTCCGTACTGAGGGTACACGTGCTGAGTGAGGCGGGTTCAGATTCCTGGCGTTCCCCGTCCCGAGCCACATCCCGCCGGCGATGGAGAGTTGGTGCTGGGATCCATGGAGTCATTCTTTCTTCTGTGCACCTGTGACCAGTTTGATCGTTAGTCAGATTCCGTTTGTTTCAATTTGTTCTCAGGTTTAGGTCGGTTTTCTTTCCCTTCTGATTTAATTTGTTGGAATAGTTACGGGCTCAAAATCTAAAGCCCTCTTGCGCTCTAGACTGTCCGTGCCCCGCCTGGCCTCCTAGAGGTGACCGGGCGTTTGGTCTCTGGCTTCTCCTTCTCACGTTTCTGTTTGTTTCAGAAAGTAAGCAAATAGATTTTTATTTCTCCTTGTTTCCTTATTCAGCAGGTAGCATCCCAAATACACTCCTTTTTCACGTTGCTTGGATCCGTTACCATTGCGTCCTGAGCTTGTCTCCACGCGGCGATGCCTGTGCAGTGTGCACAGCTCCCTGTACTGCACTGGGTGCCAGCTCCGCGGTCTACGCGGCCCGGCCTCTTGCTGTGCCTGGTGGGGCTGCTTCCGGGCTCTGCTGGGGCAGACGAGACAGCGGCTCTAACTGCGTGTTCACACGTTCTCTGCGCATGGCCCTGTGTCTGGGGGGCGCTGCGAGCCATCAGATTACGGACGTCAGCCGCCCCCATGGCAGCCCGGTGGCCCGGTTCCTCAGGGCCTTGCCCACAAGACTGGTTGTTCAGCTTTGGGGTTTGTACAGTGGATTGATGTGAGATGGATCTTAGTCAAGGTTTAGTTTGTGTTTCTCTTCTAACGAGTGAAATTGAGTGTCTTTTGTATTTGTCTTTGTCTACAAACTTCTATTATCCTTTTCCGTTTTTCTATCCAATTTTTTGTCTGTTCTGCCCTCTTGTTTTGGGAACTCTGTTTATTAGGGAGATTAGCCGTTGCCCGTGACATAAATTGCAGATATGTTCTCCTGCTTTGTCATTTTTAGTTTGCTTTTGGTGGGTCTTATTATGTAAAGTTTTATTTTATTTTACTTTATTTTTTTACTTTTTAAGATTCTATTTTTGAGTGATCTCTCTGTCCAGCGTGGATCTCGAACCCACAACCCTGAGACCAGGAGTCGCACGCTGCACTGGTCGCGCCAGCCGGGCCCCCTGTGAAGTTTTGTCGTGTGTCCTCTGACATGGTGGTCTTTACTTTTATTGCTTCTCAATTCCCGAGTCACGGATGCGAAGGTGTTCTCCCCAGCTCCTAACGAGATCCGCACGTGGCTTCCCCAGGGGCTGGTTGGTTTCATTTCTCACTCGGGACTTCTGGCCTATTTGTAGTTGATCCTGTTGGGCGGTGGGTGATAGGGATCAGTTTTATCTTTTTTCAGATGCCTCTCCTTTTGACCCGGTGCAGTGTATTAGAAAGCCCATCTTTTTCTTCAGGGACTTGAGAGCCGCCCTTCTCATATATCCACATTTTTTATTACTTGGGTTT
This sequence comes from Ailurus styani, assembly GCA_002007465.1. Taxonomy (NCBI): domain Eukaryota; kingdom Metazoa; phylum Chordata; class Mammalia; order Carnivora; family Ailuridae; genus Ailurus; species Ailurus styani. Next base: position 706,048 of record LNAC01000237.1, on the reverse strand, counting down.
ATGTCTGGATTTTATATTTTGTTCCACTAGGACCAGATGTTGGCAAACTGATTTCTGTTAAGGGCCAGATAGTAAATATTTTAGACTTTCTGGGTTACATATGTTCTCTCTGGAATCTTTTTTTAACAATCCTTTAAAGATGTGAAAGCTCTTCTTAGATCCCAGCTGGATCGGCGTGCGGGCTGTGGTTTGCTGGACGCGGCATTAGACCCCGTGTCCACACACGGCGGGCAGGTGCTGAGTCAGACGGATAGACTCCCCCCGGCCCCCAGGTTCTCTTCCCTGCAGGCCCCCCCGCCCCACTCTGGCTGGGCTGGTTTTCCACGTGAACTTGTTAGCCCTTTATGGGGGTTCTGCTGAATCCGTGGGTTAAGGTGAGGAGAGCTGGGTTCGAGGTGTGGGAGCTGTCCTGCCAGGGTCAAGGGCACCCTCTCATGTGCTCATTTCTAGCTCCCTGACTTTCCAAAGATACTGAAGTGACCCTCCTGCAGGCTTTGCTCTTTTCTTGTTTTCAGACCCATTAAATCTTGCCTTTGTCTTTACTACCTTATCTTTTTGTATTCTCCAGTGTTATTTTCCTAGTATGAAATTTCCTAATTCATTTATTTTAATTCTTTTGTTTTTGTGGATACAATTCATTGAATTCTTTTGTTTTTGTGGATACAAAGTATTGAAGGCTATGAATTTTCTTTTGATTACTGCTTTATTCTTTGGTGATTCACATAAGTAGTATTTTCTTTCTTTTGTAGAAAAACTGGATTTTGTTTTTCACTTGATATAGAATTGTTTACAAGTACGTTGTAAATTTGTTTTTAAAAAGTTGTTTCCAGTTTCTAGTTTGTGGCGTTGTGGTCAGAGAATATTGTTTGCGTTATTTCTACCTTATGGGGCATATTTAGGTTTTCTTTGTGGCCTGATACATAGTTAATTTTTATTTTTAAATTAAAAAGTTTTTTTTAATTTTTAAAGATTTTATTTATTTATTTGACAGAGAGAGACACAGCGAGAGAGGGAACACCAGCAGGGGGAGTAGGAGGAGAAACAGGCTTCCTGCCGAGCAGGGAGCCCGACGTGGGACTCGATCCCAGGACCCTGGGATCATGACCTGAGCCGAAGGCAGAGGCTTAATGACTGAGCCACCCAGGCACCCCATAGTTAACGACTGAGCCACCCAGGTGCCCCATAGTTAATTTTTGTTAATGTTCCAGATACACTGGAAAGATGTGTTTGGTGTCACCGGAGAACAGTGTCATACGTGCGTGTGTTCCACCTAATGGATTAGCTGGTCTGGCCTTCCCTACCCTTGTCTGTTGTCCATTGGACCTGCCTTGAAAACAAAGTGGTTGGTCGTCTCTGGTACTATGATGTTTCTGTTTCTCTCTGCGTCTCTTGGTCTTTGCTCTGTCACCTGGCGTGCGGACAGACCCCGCTGCTGCGCAGTCGTCATGGGCCGTAGACTGTCGACGTGCTTGTCGTCTGCGGGGCTGTGCATGACTTCGCGGAGCAGGGGTGTCTGTGGGTCACGAAGGAGAGGGGGAGCCGAGGACCATCCAGCCAGAGGAAGAGCACCCACAAGACTTGGTTGTGGGCCTGTGGTGGGAGCGAGGCTCAGGAAGGAGGCCGGCCCGGCTGCGGCTTGGCGTTTTGGGGGGCGGGTGGGGGGGTGGGCGGTGAGAGAGGTGAGCCTGGGAGCCTGAGCAGACCCTGGGGAGGTGCCGCTGTCCCCGGTTCTGCCTTGGTTGGGTAGATGGTCAGCAGCATCGTCGACTTTTGAGTGGGATGGAGATGACATAGGGCTCCCTTTGTGGATGCTTTGGCAGTGCCGTGGGTTGGACTGCAGGGAGCGTGGACCTCGGGGAAGGCCACTGAGCCAGACAGGAGTGAAGGGGCCCAAGCCTGTGGGGGGCACCTCCAGCCTGAGAGCCCTGAGCCCGGGCCCAGGGCGGGATGGCCCCAGACCCCCACTTGCCTCCCCGGGTACTCAGCCCGCCATCAGCTCTGGGCTCAGCGTATCACCCGTGACCGTGAGCTCCATCAGGCGGGGACCCTGTCCGTCCCCTGCTCCCGTGCGACCCCTGTGCGGTGCTGGGCGCGCGTGCCGGGGGCACCCCAGTTACGTGTTAGGTATGAATTCGTGGTGCGTCCGGGTGGACGGAGGAGCGGTGTTGGGCGGGGGACAGCCAGCAGGGGCGCTGCGGGGCCTGGTGCCCAGGAGGTTGGCGGGGTGGGTCTGGTTGGGACGTGCTTCGCTGGGGAGCCAGGAGAGCTGCGGTCGAGCGTCCGTGGGTCTGGGGGACGAGGGGGTCGAGTGTGGCGCCCCCGGGCTCGGCTGTCCGTAGGCGTCGTCTGGGCAGTGGGCCCGCAGAGTTCACCTCTGTTCTGTCTCCGCGACTCAAAGCCCGGGCCGTGGAAGCCGGTGCCTGGGCTCGTCCTGCCCCAGCCCCGGCGGGCCCAGCGGGGGGAGCGGCGCCGTCAGTGCCACAAGCGGGGCCTTGGGGGTGGACAGGTCTTTGTTCCAGCCTCGGGCGCCCTCGCAGCGGGGCTGTCCTGACAGTGACCAGATGCCACGGGCCACTGAGGTCGCAGCTGCCTGGGGCACCGGGGCCTCCACTGGTCCTGTGACTTTGCTCCCTTGCGACGTGTTGCTGGGACGGCCTGCTCCGCGTGGTGTCGTCGCCCCTTCCCCCCCCAGCCTGTGTCCCGGCTCCGCTCCAGGAGGCGCTGGTCCTGGCCCGCGTCCCTTGGGCCCACGAGAGGCCCTCCACCCCCGCCTTCCCGCCAGCCCCCCCTGTCGTGTCCGCCCCAAGCTGCTCCCCTGCTTCAGCGGGAGGACCGTTCCGGTCTTGCGAGCAGGGGGCCGCCCGGCCCGAGGTGGCTGGAGGCGGGGTGAGGATGGCAGCCCGGTCTGGGACCTGCCCCAGTGCCGAGTGAACGTGTGCCCTTCCGCACCAGCGTCACCGTTCTGCTCCCCGGGGGCTCCGTCAGTGCCCTGTGGACGGGAAGGGGGAAGAGTCTGGGTGTGCGCCCCAGCTTGGCTGCTCCCTGCCCCGTAACCCCTGACGATTTCAGTGGCGTCTTCGTCAGGTGGGAAGTGATGGTCGTGCTGCCTGGGGGAGCCGAAGGGGGCGCCGTCCAGCCCCCGTCAGCAATGAGCCCGAGAGCCAGGTGCGGAGCCGGGGGTGCTGTGCTGGGGCGGCGCTGGGGCTTGTGGGCTGCAGCTGCACCCGCGCGTGCGTTCCCCTGGCTTTGGCGACCGGCCACATCGCTCCTTAAACCCTCCGCACGGCATAGTGACCTCCCTGGGCAGCCCCCTCGGGACATCCGTCCCCGTTCGGGACAGACTGCTGTGCGAGGACACGGCGAAGACTGTGAATCGTATCCTGGGAGGAGTTCAGTGTATATGCTGGAAAGAAAGGTCACGTTCTGGACACGACTCTGTATTTTGTAAATGTGGCTATTTTATGACTTTTGGATTAATGTGTTTATTAAACAGTGGTTATGATGGAAGCAGAATTTCGTGATCGTGACTGCAGCAGGGTCACTTCAAAATGTAAAGATGGTAAACGACTTGGATCACTTTTGGGCTCATTCGAGGCCTCTTTGGACAGGGCCTCCCGGCTTTCAGCTCAAGTACCTGGTGGAGCCTGGGTTCCTGAAGCCTGGAGAGCACCGCTGGTTCAGCCGCTACCTGGCCGCCCAGACCCTGCAGATCGACGTCTGGGATGGAGACTCCCTGCTCCTCGTGGGATCCGCGGCCGTCCAGATGAAGGTGGGGCTGTGCGCCGGCCCAGCCCGGTTGGGGTGGGCTGTCCCCGCCGGGAGGGTGTGCTTGGTAGGCCGTCCTGTCCTCCCGCGGGGGACTGTGGTCTCACAGCTCACAGATTCTGTCCTTCCCGAGGGAAAGGTTTTCAGTCTCAGCCGTGTAATGCTAGCTTGTCTTTTCTCAGTCGTCCGTCAGCTCCTCCACCAAACCGAGCGCAGGTAAGGTCACCTTCGGCCCCCTTGCCGCTTCCCGACAGTGAGGGCGCCCGTTCCCTGTGAGCCGGGGCCTGGACCGGGGGGCAGGAGTGAGGGACCTATGGGGGTGTGCAGAGGTTGCCTGATGCCTGCTCTCAGTTACTCGAATTGTGCTTTCCTAATTATAATTAGAATTAGAATCTAATTCTTTCTCTAATTGTGCTTTCCATCTTGCTTGTGTACTAAAACCTAAATCCGCATGTTAATTGAAGATTCCTCCCTGGGTTTTCTCCCCAGAGGGTCAGCGTAGTTTCAGGCTGACAGGTGACAGGCAGGAGCGGGGCCACAGGGCAGCTTAGGCCCAGCTGCAAGGGTCCACACCAGGCGCTCAGAGCCGGCGAGAGCAGACCCAGGGTGGCCTGGTGATGCCCCTGGGGGAGCAGGAGGAGCCAGGATGGGGGTCATCTGTGGTGAGCACTCAGCAGACTGGGCTGATGTTCTCATTCCTCACCCTGGTCTCCCAGACCTTCCTGGGTCATGGTGCCTGTGGGATCGTCATGCCATTGTTTGTCTGTCTTTTGATGCTGGCTGGTGACGTCCTGGTAGGTGGGAATGGGACGGTCACTCATCTCCAGCACAGTCATGACCCGCAGCGGGCATGGTGCTATGTAGCTGAGAATGAGCAAGTGGAAGGGGCAACGAGGGAACGGGAGGGAAAGGGGTGAGGAACAGAGGGAGGAGGGAATGGAGGGAGGAGGGAGGAGGGAATGGAGAGAGGAGGGAACGAAGGGAGGAGGGAACGGAGGGAGGAGGGAGGAGGAAATGAAGGGAGGAGGAATGGAGAGAGGAGGGAGGAGGGAGCGGAGGGAGGAGGGAACAGAGAGGAAGAAGGAGGGAATGGAGGGAGGAGGGATTGTAGGGGTAAAGGATGAGGAAACGGAGGAGGGAATGGAAGGAAAAGGGAATGGGGGAAGGAGGAGGGATGAGGGAGTGGGCAGAGGCAGAGAGGAGCCCCTGTTGCCGCTCAGCCCAGCCCGGGCTTGAGCTGTGTTCCCCGCACGTCCGGCTGGGAGACCGGGGCCTGAGGTCACGCTGACAATGGCTGAGCCGGGCTTTCGGCCCAGTTCTGACTTGGAAGCTCGTGCTCTTTACTGTCGCGCTCTGCTCTCCCCAGACGAGAGCTTGTCGGGGGCCTGTTTCCGAGTCAGTGCAGTGCTCACGCGTCAGCCCGGCTCGCAGGCGGCGGGACCCACGGCCCAGGAGCTGGGAGGCCCTCCTCCTGCATGAGGACCAGGGCACCGCCTGTGTTTCCACGTTCTTGCCTTTAAGGGGTCGTAACTAAAAGAGAAATCTTGCCACCCGTAGCGGGACACGATCCCTTGTCTTTCTTGGCCTCTCTGCTGCCTGGCGGCTGGGTGTCACTTCCTCATCGATGGGCCTTTCTCCCGAGGGGACTTCGCGTGGCCAACCCGGCTGCCGGGCCCCCGGCCACGGACACGGATGTGGGCATGTGGGCTCTGTGGACCAGCACCGTGAGGCTCGCGGGGTCTGAAGCAACTGGAAG
>LNAC01000237.1:676573-700484 GCA_002007465.1 Ailurus styani | reverse complement strand
GGGGGCCCCCCCCCCCCCCCCCGAGCGGGCGTGTTGGCCGCAGGGGGAGGTCCTGGGACCCTGATCTGGTGCCACCCACCCGCCTGTGTGTGAGAGGCACTCGCTGAAAGCTCAGGGGACCTTCCCAAGGCCTCCCAGGAAGAGGCTCCCCGCTGGGCCTGGGGGTGGCCGTCGTCCTGTCCTCCTCCCCACTCCTGGCCCCCCGCCCGCAGGCATCACTAGCGCTTGGGCTCAGGCCGAGCACTGAGGGGAGAGCTGGGGTAGCAGAGAGCCCCGGGTCAGGAAGGTCCTGTGCCACCCTGTCACCTGTCTTCCAGCCACACTGCAGCCCGATGCTCCAGGCCCCGGGTGTGGGGGTCTGTACTCTGCACCCTGGGCCTAGGGTGCCCCCAGCTTTCGCCGGGCTCATGCCCCCTTCTGGAAGCTCTCACTGGCCGGAGATGGGGCTGCTCAGCATCCGCAGCCTCGTCCTGTCGCTCGTTTCCCGGGGTTCGCGGCACAGAAGGGCTGCAGGAGGGTGGCTGCGTGGCCTGTCTGTGCATCCGTGCTGTTCACTCACTGGGTGAATTGGGTGCTCCTTGTGTAAGAATTTGCCGACAAGACCGGATATTGAGGATGTAGATTTTCAGAAGAAGATGGGTTCGGCCTCGGCCACCGTCTGACTGGTGCCTTTCTCCCATGCAGCATCTCCTCCGCCAAGGCCGGCCGGCTGTGCAGGTCCTGCATGAGCTCGAGGTTGTGGCGACCGAGTATGAGCAGGACGTGGTGGTGACTGGAGATGTGACCCAGTTTGGCTGCGTCAAGCCCATCGGTGTCCACACGGTGGTAAAGGGCTGGCTGCATCTGGCGCTGGCCAACGTGGGTAAGTATCCCTGGCGGCTTTGCCTGACCTCGCACCGTCTCCTGGGTGGCTACTCGTTTCCCCTGTGAGCTTCCTCAGGGCAGTGTTCCTACTGCGGGCATCGTGTAATCAGTAGGAATTCAGAAAAACTCTTATTGTTTGACCACTGAGTCTGCCCTTAACCATTGGGCATCTGTCCTCCACCATGGGGCATCTGTCCTCGATCTTGGGGCATCTGTCCTTGACCATGAGCATCTGTCCTTGACCACTCTTCATCTGTCCTTGACTATGAGCATCTGTCCTTTACCAGTGAGCATCTATCTGTCCTTGACCACTGAGCATCTTTCCTTCACCACTGGGCATCGGTCCTTGACCATGAGCATCTCTGTCCTTCATCACTGAGCATCTGTCCTTCACCACTGGGCCTTGACCACAAGCGTCTGTCCTTCATCACTGAGCTTCTGTCCTTGACCACTGAGCATCTGTCCTTGACTATGAGTGTCTGTCCTTCACCACAGGGTGTCGGTCCTTGACCACGAGCATCTGTCCTTGACCACTGAGCATCTTTCCATGACCGTGAGCATCTGTCCTTGACCACTCTTCATCTGTCCTTGACTGCAAGCATCTGTCCTTCACCACTGAGCATCTTTCCTTGACCATGTGCATCTGTCTTTCACCACTCCTCATCTGTCCTTGACCAGGAGCATCTGTCCTTCACCACTGAACATCTGTCCTTCACCATTCTTCATCTGTTCTTGACCACAAGCATCTGTCCTTCACTACTGAGCATCTTTCCTTGACCACAAGCATCTGTCCGTCACCACTGGGCATCTGTCCTTGACCACGAGCACCTGCCCTTCACCACTGGGCATCTGTCCTTGACCACGAGCACCTGCCCTTCACCACTGGGCATTGGTCCTTGACCACGAGTATCTGTCCTTCACCACTGAGCCTACCCTCAACTGCTAGGTCTGTTCTTATCCCCTGAGCCTATCCTGGCACCAGTTGTTTGGTGTTCCTGATTTCTGATCAGGATTTGGGATCATTAGTCATCTCAGTCTTGCCCACATTTTGTTTCTTGGTGGCATCTATGGGGCATCTCTGTGACAATCCTCAGATAAAATGACTGGTTCCAAGAGAGATTTTCATATGGAACATCAGCCCACAGAGCTACTTCATCACAGGAGAGGAGAGAGAAATGTTCCTTGACTTCCATGCAGCTTGGGGATAAGGGAACGGAGAGGTGCACTTCTTTAGAGCCTAGCACTCTGACCTGATACCTAATGGTGTCTGAGGGTTGCTCCTCAGACGCGCTGAGCACAGCCTGGATGCGCCTTCGTGCATGGGCTGGAGGCAGGGCATTGGGCTGGCTGTGGCTACAGTGGACTTGCCTGGAGGCCCCACTGAGGCCCTGACCGATGGGGGACGTGGGGCCGGCAGGCCTGCTCCTGCCCCCTACAGGGCAGGGGGCCAGAGTGAGCCCCTGTGGGGCTCCGTTGAGGGGACTATGGAAAGATCAGGGTTTTTTTGGGGTGAAATGGAAAACAGGACGAAACCAAGCTGTTTGAGGTTTCTGGAGCCATGTCTGCCTAGATGAGACTCAAACTTCTCACATTTTATGGCGGAATTTTCCATTCCTCAAAGCCCAGGCTGACATTGAAGCCTGGAGCCCTGTGGCCCACAGGTGCCCGTGCGGGCAGAGCAGAGGGGGGTGGGCCGGGGCCGCCGCAGCACAGGGGGTGGGGGTGGGGGGGCGGCACACAGCCCATTAAGTCAGGTTGGAGGTTTCTGCCTGCTTGTTTACAATCGTGGGATCCGAGGCAGCCTGGAGAACAGACAATATGGAAACAGCAAAACTCAATTAGGTTCTGGAGAAAGAAATGAGCCACATGTGAGAAGCAGACATCATTCAGAAGCTCCTGCAAGTGAGGAAGCTGTGAGAAGCGTTCTGCTTCTGAGATTGCGTTGGTTATTTTTATATTTATTCACAGCCCACAAATGTGCAGTGACTCTGTGTTTTAAATCTTATCTTCAGAGGAAAGATTAGCTCCATTATATGTTATCTTAAATTGTCATTTCCATAGTTTGCCTGCAAGAGAGTGATAGCACACGGAGGAGAGTGGGAGACACCCGCCCGAGAGGCGCGGATGCCGAGGGCATTAACAAAGGACAGATGCGCACACTACGCTGGTCCATGTGGCCACGCTCTGGTTTCCCCTGGAAATTTTGCGTTTTCTGGGAAAAAAAAGTGTTGTGGCTTTTGTTTCTTTATAAAACCGATTGTTCTGCAGCGAGCAGCAGGCAGGATGAGGCTGTGTGAGCTTCGGGGATGGAAGCAGGGTTGGGCCAGCATCCCAGTGCCCGGTGTGGCGTCGCCTGGACGGCGCTCCTTGGTCCGCATTCACAGGGTGGGCGGTCAAGTGCGAGGCTGTGGAACGAGGTGCCCTCTCTGCACTCTGGGAGGGGTGGTACGCATGCCCATGGCCTCTGGGCTCAGACAGGCTCCGTGACGGTCTCTGCGGCCTCGTCTGCAGTGTGACTGTGGTTCATCTGGGAGCTGTTGTCACTTGTATCTGCGCCCCTTCCTGGGGGCCCCCCGGGGGAGCGAGGGGCTGCCCTGCATCCCCGCTCCGTGTTCTCAGGGTTGAAGGAGAACCGGGTGGTGTGGACAGAAGGCCTGGTTTGGGGTTGGACGCGGTGACGTGCTCTGCTCCCGGTGTGGACCGAGGTTAGCTGCAAACCGCGTCAGGAGCCCTGCCCATCCAGAGGGAATTCCCGCTCCCGCAGCGCACGTGCTGGTCCCCAGCTTAACTCAGGTCTCGCCGAAGGGAAAGAAAGCCGGCAGCAGTCGGGATCTCGGACTGCGCCCCAAGAATCCGGTCCTCGAGTCAGCGCGTGTACGTTCGGCCAATCTAGTTTACAGTCCCAGCTTCCAAAGAAACCAGCGCTCCGAGTAGAGATACTGTCGGAGGAAACGGCAACACTCAGGGACGGCCCTGGTCTGTCCGGGGGTGACCGCATTGTCCTGCTGGTCCCGCGTGCTGTGGTGACAGTCGTGACTCCTGAGAGCCTGGCTCCAAGGCTGCTGGCTGCGCCCCTGCGAGCCGTCTGCACCAGCTCCTGACCTGCTGCTGTCCCTCCCAGCGGAGCTGCCACTAGGCCGAATGGAGGCCGCATGCACGCCAGCCAGACGTGGTGAAGGCCTCCCTGCCTGTGCTGTAGGCGAGGCCATGGAGGGTTCCTAGCTTCCCTCAGGTGGGGCACGGATCCGTTGTCCTGACAGAGCAGAGGTGGCACGTGTCCTCAGGGTGGGATGGAGAGCCGGCCAGACCACCCGCCTACACCGGGCAGGGACAGCGCTGGGAAGAGCCGGGAGCCTGGACTGACTCTGAGCTCGGGGCAGGGATGGAGTGCACCTGGGCTCCGTGGCACTTCGTGCCCTCTCATGTGGAGAGCAGGGTGGCCCCAGGGCAGTGAGTGTCAGTGCCGGGACCTGGGCTCTGGCGTCTGCTGGCTATCCCCTCCCTGGTTGGCCAGGCTGTCTGTCCCTGCCTGTCCGCTTGTCTGCTTGTCTGTCCCCCTTGGAGACCTGGCTGGTCTTCCCTCTTGCAGTGGTCACCCAGCAGCAGCCACAGTGGCCTGGCGTGGTGATGAGAGGTTCCTGAATGGGTGGATGAGCGAGTGTGAGAGCCTGTCCTGTCTCTGATTCTGTTCCTCTTGGACTTGGGCTGACAAAGCAGGCCCTGGGGTGTGAGCAACTGATCCCACCCAAGTGGTGTTCACACCAGGTTCCATTCTCGGGGACTAGCCTCATGACCTTGTGACGCTGAGCTGGGTTGGGGGTAAGCTGACCCCAGGGAGATGAGAGGGCCGTGTTTGGTAGAGGGCTCAGCAGCCCCTCCGTCTGCAGGGGAAGAGCAGAGAGGCAGCCGCGGGGTGGGTGGCGGGCAGACCCCCCTGAGAAGTGTTCTGTGCTTCCCAGCCGAGCAGAGGCCAAGAACAGTTGGCACTCAAGACGCAGGGATGGGAGTGGCCAGTGTGTCTGCCTGGACGTCTGAGCGTGAAGACGCACGGAGCTGACATGGGGGGTGGGACAGAGCAGCAGGAGGACCGGGCCTGGCCCCGAAGCCCCCCCAGGAAGAGACCCCAGGTAGAATTGTCACTGGCCAGGTCGGCGAGGAACTCATTGCAGAGGAAGCAGGCCTGATGTCTGGTGTCTCACAGTGACGTGGTGTCTCACAGTGACGTTGTGCGCGCTGGACAGGCAGAACCTGCACGCGACCCCACGCTTCGCCAGGCCCAGAGCGTGATGCTGCGTCAGGGAAGGCTGTCGCCGGGGGAGTCCACGCCCGTCCCGGTGCGCTGGTCTCCCTGACGGGGGTAGAAGACGCCAGCGCGCCTGCCGGGGCTGCTGGCCGGGCTGTGAACACGTTGGACCCCAGGGTGACGACCAGGGGCTGCTCTTGTGGCAGGAAGGCTGGCAGGAGGGCCAGCCTGATGTGAGGGTCTCAGAACAGCCGGACGACCCGAGGGGTTTGGAAGCGATGAGAGTGGAATCCCCGGGGGAGGGCTCTGCTTCCCCGTGTCACCTTGAAACCACCTTGAAACCACGCCAAGTCATCACTTTGGGATCTGGCCGGAGGCGGTTTCGGTCTGTTATTTTTGAATCATTTTGAGCATTTTCCCCACGCCCAGCCTGGGGCCTTGGTCCTCGCTTGTCTCCCGCGGGCCACTCTGCTGCCCCAGCCGCGTTTTTGGGGTCTCCGGCTGCTGTTCCCTGGGGTGCACAGGGGCGGCCCCCGTTGGCAGCCGGGCAGAGACTGCGGGACCTCCCTGGCGGGACAGGCCTTCCCTTCCCGACCTCCGCTCGGAGCCTGTCAAGAGGGAGCTGCTCCTGTCAGGCGGCTGGAGATGAGAAGGTCCCCTTGGTCACTGCTGCTGAGGCCCAGCTCGCCAGTGCAGTTAGGGCCATGCTCCCGCGTCCAGCACTGTCCTGCGGGGCTGAGCGGGGAAGCTGCCGTGTCCGTCCCACCTCGGGGCAGAGTGGAGGCAGGGAGGGCGGGGATGCAGAGAGGTGGGGAACGGGCACCTCCTCTAACGGCTCCCAGAAAGGTCGCCAGGACACCCACGCCTCATAGCGTGTAGTACTGTCCTGCTGGAATCGGGACGCCCACAGCGCGAGCCTCTGGAACTTGGTGGGGTGTGTTCTGGAATCTGACGTCATCGGCTGGACCCTGCCTCCCCGGAGGTGGAAGTCCTGTCTGCGCAGGGAGGTTGCGGGCTCCAAGGGTGGGAGGCCCTCCCCTGGGCCTCACACACATTGGGGTTAGTGGGGTGCCATTGAGCCGGGCAGACCTGCCGTGTGCTCTGCCCCCAGGCTCGTGCCCGGTCCTCTGAAGCTGCGTACTGTTTCTCTCCAAGGCTTCTGTGTGGAAACAGCTCCAGAAGAGTCTAGCTTGCCGAGGCTCTTTCACCTTCAAGTGTGTTTAAAGTCAGACATTTGTGGATGTGCACAGAGGGCTCCCCCGAGGAGCGGGCGCGGGCAAGTGTGAGCCGTCCCACGACGCGGGGCAGCCGGGCCGCTCCAGGGACGGAGAAGTGCAGCTGTGAGCACCCGAGCTCTGACCCCGTGTGAGACACACGCCTGCAGGTCGCCTCTTGCCTGCCGAGCAGCTCCAGAACCTGGAGCGCGGTTCTGGGGTGTCAGTGGGCCGGGGGTGTGGACGGGCCCTTGGAAACCCGGAGCTCCCTGCGGGGGAGTTGGTGAGTCTCATCATGCTCCTTTTGGTGTTCACACCTTCTGCTGGGATGTTTTTAATTTAGGTCACGTGTGTGAGCAGAGAGTGAGAAATTCCAGCTCGTTGCCACCTTCCAGGTCCCGGGTCATCTCGAACGACGGCACCAGGCACTTCGAGGGAGGCAGTCTCCTCACGCGCGGGGGTCTGAGACGTGAGTGAGGGCCGGGTGTGGGGAGGTGGGTGTGTGTGGGTGGGACGGGGTAGCTGCGTGTCTGTGTGTGCGTGGGTGCACGTGTGATCTGGGGGTGGGCGCAGTGGCCGTTGTGTCCAGCTCAGCGCCCTGCCATGGTGGACCCCTGGGCTGTACTGGGTCAGTGTGTGCGTCACAGCCAGAATGTTCTAGAGAGGGCTCCATGGAAGCCAGCGGGGCTTTTTCACAGGCAGGTTATCATCCTGCCCATCTGCAGGGGAGCAGGAAAGGAAGAAAGGGTTAGGATGAACAAAGACTGGTTTTTATTTATTTATTATTTATTATTATTATTATTTTTAAGATTTTACATTTATTTATTTGACAGAGAGTGTGTCCGCACAAGCAGGGGGAGCGGCAGGCAGAGGGAGGGGGAGAAGCAGGCTCCCTGCTGAACAAGGAGCCTGATGGTTTTCAAAAACTGATTCGAAGTCCCCACATTGGGGAGAATCAACCAGTTGTGGAGCTTGGGAAGTAGGGGCCTGTGCTTGGGGGGAATGTTGTCCAAGGGGGGGGGGGCGGTCTGAAGCTTTCTGTCCCCTTAAATCACCCACAGACCTGGAAGCAAAGTGGTTGGTGGGATGAAAAGTGGGGTGTGCCCTTTGGGTGGTGTCCCCGTGTCACAGGCCCTCTGGTGCAGATCCAGAGCTGCCCCGAGCTTCTTGTGTTGATGGTCCTCAGATACTGTTGTCCTTGAACCCCTGTCCAGGGAGGGCGGCCCTGTGCTGTGGCTGGTGAGAGCCACGAGGCCTCCGGGACCCTGCACTCTCTGAAGCGCCAGCCCAGACTCTGTGCGCGTTCCAGTGTTCTCCCGGGAGAGGGGCCCTGGAGGCTCCGATGCTCAGAGTGGTCCAGCGTCCATGATCCCGCAGGCTGAGCGTCTGTTCTCTGTTCAGTGTTGAGGAAGCCAAGGCAGGGAGGCCAGGTGACTTGGCCGGTTGTGTGGTAAAGGGTGGTGAACTTGGGTGCAAATCCGGATTTCCCACTTTGGGGCCAGTGCTTTCTCCTTCCCTGGCTGGTCCAAGAACAGGTGGGGTATATTTGTGAAAGCCCCCACTTTAGGGCCCAGTAGGTCAGGGGCTCTGCCAGCCGTGCAGGGAGCTGTAGCTCGTGAGCATTTGTTGAGTGAATGGAGGGTCTCTGGAGTCATTGGTCCCCTCTCCCCGTTGATCAGAGACAGGAGGGGGTGCCCGTCCTCCCCACTGGGCAAGGCTTGGCAAGTAGGAAGTTGTGCAGAGTTCCAGAAAGTGCTTCCAGGCTCTGAGCAGTGCTGGAATTTCCTGTCTGGTCTCTTTGGAACGGGGTGATGCAGTCTGACCCGGGAGCTCATTGCTTAACCCCCAGCCTTGCTTGACTCCTTCCCTCGGGACTGTGGGCCTCGGGCTGCTCAAACCCGACCAGGGTGGGGTGGCCTACCCACTACGCCTGCACCCGAGACACGAAAAATTACTTTGGGGTGGCATTTTACTTGCCTACACCGACTCGTGGCATCTGAAAAGCAATTGAACAGCTTCAAAATGGTGGTGAGGAACCTGCAAACAGTCCTTGTTAGGGGTGACGGAGGAAGAGGTGGGGGAGTCGGAGGAAAGATTGCTTTACCGCCATATGGAGCGCTTCAGTCAGAGACTGGAGATGGGGTGACGGTGTGGGGCCCGGCCGGCAGATTCAGCAGGGCGCTCATTTCCTGCGGGTGCCTGAGGCTCAGGAAGGGCCCAGTCCTAATTTGGGGTGCCCCTTGTGCCCGCCTGCTTGAGTGTTGGTCCGGGGATCTCATGTGTCAGCTTGTGACCTCACGTGTACCGTGTGTGACTTCGTCACCTGAAGAAAACGTGGTCCCTCTGCCTGCTTCAGCTTCTGTCTGTCTGCTCACACGGCTTCCGTGTCTGTCCGGGGTTTGAACAGAGGCCCCCAGAGGAGTCCGTTCCCTGGGGGACAGGCTGGTCTGACCCTCCCCTGCCCCAACCCGAGCTGGGGCTTCAGGCCAAGCAGAGCCCCTCATCAGAGCCCCTGATTCCAGATCCGAGCACACAGGTAGGTCTGAGGACCTGGTGGGACAATCCAGAGAGCTCAGAGAGGTACCTGAGTCAGGAGGCTCTCGCTGGTGGGGCTGCATCCTGGGTGAGGGTGTCACTGGCCCTTGAGAACCCAGAGAGCATCGGCTTCTAGAACACTGACCTTTCTTTTCCTCTGGAAAGTCACCTCATGGTGTATTAAATGGTCTCTAAGGACCAAGGTCATCCTTTATTTGAAAGGCTGGTAAAGGGGGGGATGAGTGGAGACCAGCTTATTGGATTACCATCTTTCCGAACACCCTAGAAGGTATAGGAGAGGGCAGTGTGCCCGCCGAGCTCCCGCCCTGCGTGAGGTGGCTGGAGGTTTGTTGCAGGGTCTGCTTGAAGAATGTACATTCTACACTTTCCCCTCTCGCTCCCTCTTTGAACCTTCCAGCAGTAAAAAACGTGGTCCAAGCACAGAAGCTGGCTGACGTGGACCGTGAGCTGGCTGCCCTGCTGTTTACACGCACTCAGCACAGGAGCAAGGGGCCCCAGGGAGCCGGCCGCGAGGGGGACGCCGTCCGCAGGCGCAAGCTGGAGCGGATGCGGTCCGTGCGCCTGCGGGAGTCCGGAGGAGAGCTCAGCAGCTGGGGGACCCGCATGCTGGTGAGGGCGCCGTCCACGTCCACTGCCCCGGGCGTCCCGTGCGGGGCCGCAGTCAGGAACGAAAGCAGCCTGGTCCTCCGGCTGCTCTTCTTCTGTGTGGCCCTCTCTCCCTCCCCCCAAATCCTACTGCAGAACGTAGGGGAGATGGACCGCTCAGCCACCAAGGGACGTTTTCCAGCCAGTTACCTGGAGCGTTTTTATAAAGGCCAATTCTGGGGCTCCAGCCCTGGTGATCGCGTGTCTGGCTGGGACACGCCCGTGCGTGTCTGTTACCTGGGCTGTAAGAAAGCTCCTGAGGGGATTCTGAGGGCCCCCAGGTTTGGGGTCAGAGCTGTGAATGCTCATCAGTGCAAATCAAGGGATTCATTCCTACGACGTGTCCTCACTCTTTGCCGGCCTACTTGTGAATTGATTGAGCAGTCAGGCAGGAGTGTGCCAGAGAGAGATCAAAGCATCACGTCCGTTACTGACGACGGGTGATGTGGTGCACGGTCTGCTCTCTGTGGTCAGGGGACTCGTGACACCGGGTCTGGAGCTAATGCTCGACCCCAGCCCCCCGGTGAGGCCGTCTGGCCATAGGCCACTAACCCCAGCATTGGTGAGGGGTGGGTGAGCCCCTGGTGTGGTGTCCATCCAGCTCGATCCCAAAAGGAAGAGTTGAGGGAAGGCAGGGCTAGGCCTGCCTGGTTCATACTCCAGAACTTTCTGTCAGTGAAGTTGTCCCATGTCCTGGGGGGAGAGGGAGGCGGGGGTGCTAGACCTCCTGACAGCTTCCTCTGGGTACGGAAAGACACGGGACAGGCAGGGAGATCCCCTTCTCACAGCCCCCAGGGGCACGCTCTTTACCCTCTGGTCTGCGGTGAACTGGGGCGTGGCCGTCCCTGTGCCCTGCCCCCAGCCTCTCCCAGTGGATCATCCACGGGTGGACAGTCCAGATTTTGTCCCTGCAACTTGGGAGTGGGTCAGAAGACTGCAGTGTCTCAATTCAAGTTTCTCAGCCTAAATTATGTCTGGCCACCCCGCACTCCATAAAGAAGCTCCAACCATCTGTCTGTGTGCGGAGACCTCAAATATGGGCCTGACTACCGCCAAGTCTTCAGATCCCCAGGGAGAAATTAGAGGCTCAGCTTCAACCCCCTTGTGAGGTGAAGGCCAAAGTTTGCGATGTTGGAAAGTCAATATCCAAAGTAATTTAAGTCAGAAACCAAATTTGGTCCTGACTTGTGAAGTTGAAATCCAGAGGCATTCAAACAGCCTCTGCCTCCTGACGTCCAGGCCTCCTCCGTGCTCAGAGGTTCAGCACAGGGCCCGCTGACTCCCCAGCACGGAGCGCAGTGGGGGTCTTCTTCTAGGTTCTAGATCTTGCAGGGTGGCCTCCACGGACCTCACTCTTTAGTGTAAGTCCCGTGAGAAACATCAGCCAGTCTCCAGCCTCTGGAACACATCATGTCGGCCAAGCCCAGTGAGTCAGGGCACCGGGGAAGGAGGTGGGTGAAGGACCTGGGGCTGAGCCCTGCTGAGGCCGTGCACCGGCCGTGTGGACTCTGGTCCGGCTCAGGTCTGTCAGGCCCCTGCTCGAAGATGGGGCTCCTGCTGGCACGCAGGGGATCTGGCCAGTGAGCCCAGCCCCGTCTCAGCGGCTTTGAGGCCGTTTTTCCTCTTTTGTTAGAAACCTCTGCTTCTAATGCCACTGTGCCCAGACGCCAGCCTCGAGGCCGCTGGGTGACTTGGCCTCATGGGCAGTTGTAGTCTTTTGGGAGCACACAGGGCAGACCCTGCCTCCTACAGGGGAGACCGTCGCAGGGCAGAGAGAAGCCAGGGAGGCCGCATAGACCCGGTCTCTGTCCTCTGGACCTGGCGGGGGGACAGTCCCATCCAACCCAGGGGGCTGAGGAAGGGGGTGCTGGGGATTCCAGAAGGAATTTGGTATTCGGGGTGGGAGTGGGGAGGTGGCCGAAGGGCCCTTGAGAAGGACTGGTTTGGCCCCCATGTCTGCAGGCTCAGCAGAGTGTCCGCGCCCAGCACGCACACGACCTGCGGGTCATTGCTGCCTACCGGGAGCGCACGAAGGCGGAGAGCATCACCAGCGCACTGAGCCTGGCCATCACCACCACGCACACCATCCACGTCACACTGGGCACTGCCGAGTTCTTCGAGTTTGCTCTCAGGAACCCCCACAACACGCAGCACACAGTGACCGTCGAGGTGGACAACCCCGAGCTCAGGTGGGGTGAGCGGCGACCCACGGTGCTCCCCTGGGGAGACTCCGGGCTCTCCCTGAGATTAAAGCTAAGCTGCTTTAGACCCTCCAGTGTCTTGCTGATCCCAGCTTTGCCCACGGTCCCGGGTGCTGGCTCTCATGGGTGGGCAGGAGACTTACCAGGAAGAGCGTTTTTGCCTCAGAGCCCGTGTTTCCCCCGCCTTCTAGCATCATCCGGGACAGTCTCGGAGCCCCTGTCTCCCCACCTTCTGGCATCATCTGGGACAGTCTCAGATCCCATGTCTCCCCGTCTTCTAGCATCATCCAGGACAGTCTCGGAGCCCGTCTCCCCGCCTTCTAGCATCATCCGGGACAGACTCGGAGCCCGTGTCTCCCCATCTTCTAGCATCATCCGGGACAGTCTCGGAGCCCCTGTCTCCCCGCCTTCTAGCATCATCCGGGACAGTCTCAGAGCCCCTGTCTCCCCGCCTTCTAGCATCATCCGGGACAGTCTCGGAGCCCCTGTCTCCCCGTCTTCTAGCATCATCCGGGACAGTCTTGGAGCCTGTGTCTCCCTGACTTCTAGCATCATCCGGGACAGTCTCAGAGCCCCTGTCTCCCCGCCTTCTAGCATCATCCGGGACAGTCTCGGAGCCCCTGTCTCCCCGTCTTCTAGCATCATCCGGGACAGTCTTGGAGCCTGTGTCTCCCTGACTTCTAGCATCATCCGGGACAGTCTCAGAGCCCCTGTCTCCCCGCCTTCTAGCATCATCCGGGACAGTCTCGGAGCCCCTGTCTCCCCGTCTTCTAGCATCATCCGGGACAGTCTTGGAGCCTGTGTCTCCCTGACTTCTAGCATCATCCGGGACAGTCTCAGAGCCCCTGTCTCCCCGCCTTCTAGCATCATCCGGGACAGTCTCGGAGCCCCTGTCTCCCCGTCTTCTAGCATCATCCGGGACAGTCTTGGAGCCTGTGTCTCCCTGACTTCTAGCATCATCCGGGACAGTCTCAGAGCCCCTGTCTCCCCGCCTTCTAGCATCATCCGGGACAGTCTCGGAGCCCCTGTGTCCCCGCCTTCTAGCATCATCCGGGACAGTCTCAGATCCCATGTCTCCCCGTCTTTTAGCATCATCCGGGACAGTCTCGGAGCCCGTGTCTCCCCATCTTCTAGCATCATCCGGGACAGTCTCAGATCCCATGTCTCCCCGTCTTCTAGCATCATCCGGGACATTCTCGGAGCCCCTCCCCGCCTTCTAGCATCATCCGGGACAGTCTCGGAGCCCCTGTCTCCCCGCCTTCTAGCATCATCCGGGACAGTCTCGGAGCCCCTGTCTCCCCGCCTTCTAGCATCATCCGGGACAGTCTCGGAGCCCGTGTCTCCCCATCTTTTAGCATCATCCGGGACAGTCTCAGAGCCCCTGTCTCCCCGTCTTCTAGCATCATCCGGGACAGTCTCGGATCCTGTGTCTCCCCGCCTTCTAGCATCATCTGAGACAGTCTCGGAGCCCCTGTCTCCCCGCCTTCTAGCATCATCCGGGACAGTCTTGGAGCCTGTGTCTCCCCACCTTCTAGCATCATCCGGGACAGTCTCGGAGCCCCTGTCTCCCCACCTTCTAGCATTTCTGGGACAGTCTCAGAGCCCCTGTCTCCCCACCTTCTAGCATCATCCGGGACAGTCTCAGAGCTCATGTCTCCTGCCTTCTAGCATCATCCACGACAGTCGGGAGTGGAGGTACTTCAAAGACGTGGCCAAGCTGCACACGCCGGTGGAAGAAGACATGTTCCATCTCCGGGGCAGCCTGGCGCCTCAGATCTTCCTGCGCCCGCGGGAGATCGCCCACATCCCCTTCCGATACCAGACCTTCTCTGTGGGGGAGCCGGCCCTGGTGCAGGTGAGGAAGCCGTTCTTCCAAAGCCAGATGGGCTTGCCAGGCACATGGGGAAATCCCACTTGGCTAAAAATTGGGGAGGGGGGCATTCCCATGTGTCTCTCCTTCTGCTCAGACTGCTGTGCCTTCCCTGGTCACCTGCTCCGCCAGCCCCTGGGCGTGCACACGGGGGGCCTCGGGAAAGCCTGACCATCCCTTCTGAGTGCTCTTTATGTCTCGGGCACAGAATGTCTCCCTCACCTCAGAAGAGCTGATGGGCTGGAACTTCCCAGCATTCTGTGTTCTTAGTTAATGCTGTCTGTCCACGTCTTCTGGAGCATTTGCTTCTCTGCAGGAAATGCAGGCTTGGAGGTTTCCAGGGATGGATGTGAGTGGTCCACGCTGTGTGACTGGTGGGAGTGGGGGGGCAGGGAGTGCAGGGCCTGCGTTTCATTTTTTTGCTGAGCTTTTGGGGTCAGCTCCGTAGGATAGTGGTTCTCACTTCAGTGGGTTCGAGGTGCTCTCCGAGGCTCACAGAATCCTGTTCTGGCTCTTTGGATGAACTTTTGGGCAAGAGGTCGTAAGGACAGTGAAGACATCAGGCCTTTGGCTTCAGGCAGAGCCGGCTTGCATGTCGGGTGGGCCTTCACAGTTCCCTGCTCCCTCTTGGGGTGGCGAGGCTGGTTCCTGACCGTGGCCATCCACACGGTTCCTGTGAGCGCAGATGAGACCGTGCAGGGGGGTCCTTGGCCCTGGCAGCAGCCGTTCCTCCCGGGAGAAGTCCTGCAGGTGGGAGGACCCATCACCCTCGGCCTCCGTCTTGTGACCTGCCGGTGCCAATTGGTTTCCCACAGGCCTCTCCTGAGCTGAGATCTGAGAAGGGCATGGATGCCGGGTCACCCCAGAAGTCCAATGCGATGCCCACTAAGCATGCCAAGGTAAGAGGACAGGACCCCTCCAATCCCAGACAGCCCCGGGGTCTTGCAGTGAGAGCCTGGTGTCCTCTGAGCGGACCTGGTGACGTGTCCACGACTTCGGCTGTTTCTCAGGTCGCTGGGGCCTGGCCCTGTGCTCTTCACTGAGCCTCCTACCAGCGTGGGGGTGGGGGTGGTGAGCAGGGCCCGTGGAGGTGGACTTTTCCTGTCCCGATGGGGCAGTGACTGCTTCTGGTTACCCCGGTATGGCCTGTGTGCGTGTCTGGCATGGAAGCCTCCTGCTGGCCACTTGCACCTTGCGTCCTTGGTGCTCTGGGTGCCTGGCCCACGTCCTGCAAGCACAGCTGTCCTGGCACGTGGCCCCCACATGCAGGGCTGAGACGGGCCCCTGACCCTCGTCCACAGCATCCCACGTCCTGTGGAGTCTGGAGTCAGTGTGGGGGGCGTGGGGTTACTTCTGGACATCCCTGTTACCGCCAAGATGGGAAGAGCAGGCTGCCTCTAGAATGCCCTGAGGGGGAGCTCAGGACACTTGTTTTTAGGACCTTCTGAGGCTTTTTTGGGGCAGACAAATGCCTTTTAGAAGTAGTTTGGAAGTAAGAACAAAAGCAACAAGACTCTGCCCCTTCCCCGCCCTGAGAACAGATTATTTCAGTGGGTCCCAGATGGGAGGCTGGCTCCCAGTTGCAGGTCTGTGTCCCTGTCTCACTGGTGGCCGCTTGCGTCCACGGTCCCGTCACAGTGGGAATTGCTTTATTTTACCTAATGTGGAGGCATAGCTTTGCCTTGTTTAAGGAATGCGTCAGCTGTTTATGTAGGGCTGTCGATGCAATCTGAGGGGCTCGTACATTTTCTGTACGTGCATTTGGAGTTTGAAGGCAGACCCCAGAAATCGTGTGAGTTCACCTGTGATTAGCTCCGCGTAGGGTCGCTAACAGGTAAGGACTTGTAGCTTGGCTCTGTGCTGCTGTCCCTGCCCCCGATCCACAGCAGACCCTCCGAGTCGCCTAGTGTCCACCCCGTGTTTACTTGCCTTCTCACGTGTGGTTTGGGTATGTCTGGGCCCACTGAGCCCAGGATCCCGTGTCCGCTGTCGCCCGCGGGTTCAGGGCCCACATGCACTTTCAGGCTGGGAAGTGGGGACATCGAACTTGTTCCGTTCTTCCTGGACTTGTTAGCGGGGATTCTGCCACAAACGAGAACGTCCCCACCAGCAGTTTGGTTGCCCTGAGCTAGTTTATTCCAGGAAGTCAGGATAAACATTGGATTCCTTCATCTTATGTGTCAGTGTTCCGAGTGATGAATGGTGCCCCAGCAGCCTCCAGAGGCGGTCAGTTTTTTGGAGGCTCGTCATGACCGCACGGTGGTACGTTTTGGAGGCTCGTCGTGAGCGCACGGTGGTACGTTTTGGAGGCTCGTCGTGAGCGCACGGTGGTACGGTTTGGAGGCTCGTCGTGAGCGCACGGAGGCTCGTCGTGAGCGCACGGTGGTATGTTTTGGAGGCTCATTATGAGCGCATGGTGGTACGGTTTGGAGGCTCATTATGAGCGCACGGTGGTACGGTTTGGAGGCTCGTCGTGAGCGCACGGTGGTACGGTTTGGAGGCTCGTCGTGAGCGCACGGTGGTATGTTTTGGAGGCTCATTATGAGCGCATGGTGGTACGGTTTGGAGGCTCATTATGAGCGCACGGTGGTACGGTTTGGAGGCTCGTCGTGAGCGCACGGTGGTATGTTTTGGAGGCTCGTCATGAGCGCATGGTGGTACGGTTTGGAGGCTCGTCGTGAGCGCACGGTGGTACGTTTGCTGCTTCTCGTCTCTGGTGGGCCCTGGGCCCTGGAGCTACCCGCTCTCTGCACCGCCATCCCTTTCAAAGCACCGTTAACTAGGTTAACTGCTCACGTGTTAACCAGGTCCCTGGAAGGGTAAAACCAGAACGCCAAACTTTCAAGGAGGTAGACGTGGCCGGAGTGGCTGCCTGTCCCTGCCTTGTGATGGGGAGTAGCGGGCTGAGGCTGGAAATACTAGGACTCGGGTGCACAGAGTGGGGGGTAAGCCCGAGACCCCGTCCGGAGGAGGGGGCCTCTCGGCACCGCTGGGGCTGCCGTGTGGAAAGTTGCACCCTGGATCCGAGCCCTGCTGCGGGACAGGATGGGTCGCTGGGTGAGGCTGACCAGAGGGTCCCCTCCGTCCCCAGGCTGGCTGTGCCCTGTGCTTCCAGGGGCAGCCAGGGAACACAAGTGTGGCCTGTGGGGGCCAGAGCAGGGGCAGAGGTGGGGATAGCAGCTGATAGACATGGGGTCTCGGGGCAGGGGTGCCCTTGTGGCCAGAGCGTCAGGGCCCCGATGACAGGGTGGCCGCTGTGCTAACAGCAGCTTTTGCCCTGCGAGACAGGGAGACTTCCAGGTGGCGCTCCAGATGGGCCCGACTGAGTGCAGTGCCAACACCCAACAGCGGGGAGACAGCACAAGGAGCTGGGACGCTGCCCACAGCGTCTGGGGGGCTTCATCAGGCGGGCCTGGCACGGCACCTGGAGCTCAGCAGGGCGGCTGGCGGGTTCGGCCCAGTGGGGACTTGGGCCCCTGGCAGCTGTCCCACTACGATTTAGGATCTCAGCAGACCTTTACACGTTCCAGATTTTTGTATGTGTACATCTAGAAGGTTTCACATGATCGCGTGTCCCTGTGTGGGAGGCTTGTCTGGAGGCCGGGCTCTCTTCGAGCCTGCCTCAGGAGTCGAGCCCCCTGCCGGCCCTCGTTCAGGCACCTGGAGGGCTCAGGGCCGGATGGAGTTGGGCAACAAAGATACTTGTCCCTTCTTTCTTGGTTTTTCTTTTTTATAGATGCATTTGTTTTTGAGAGAGAGAGGGAGCGCGTGTGCACCAGGTCTGGGCGGGGAGAGAGAGAGAGATTCTTGAGCAGACTCCCCACTGAGCGTGGAGCCCACGTGAGGCTCAGTCTCACGACCCTGAGCCAAAACCAAGAGCTGGATGCTTAATCGACTGAGCCCCCCAGGCACCCCGGCAACTTTTTTTTATTAAAAAGAAATTTATATTTCTCACTTCTTAGGTTTAGGTCCTTTTAGTGTCTGGAATAAAAGAGCTCGTGGTCCACCACCACGCTCGAGGACCTGGTGAGGTCAGCGTCAGGCCTCCGAACGGCTTCCCCGCATGTGCACGGCAGCGTGCTGGAGGACGGGGTGGTGGCCGACGAGGTGTCTGACGCCGGGGCTGCAGACCTTTTAGCTGGCCCTGGGGGTGTGCCGCGCCGAGGAGAACGAGCAGTCCGGCCGCCATGCGCGATGAGTGCTCCCAGGCCAGGTGCCGGCCCCTCGGCCTGGGCGCCTGCAGGCCCTGTGCCCCGTTCGCTCAGGGCCTGTCCCTCCCACGTCCCGGGGGTGAGCGGGCCCCCGGCCGGTCCTGACGCCGGTGCCGGCGGCTGTCTCGGCAGGTCGTGTTCCGGGGCAGCGGCGGCAAGCCCATCGCCGTGCTCCGCCTCACCGTGGAGACCCAGCCCCACGTGGTGGACCAGGTCTTCCGCTTCTACCACCCGGAGCTCACCTTCCTGAAGAAGGCCATCCGCCTGCCTCCCTGGCACAGGCTTCCAGGCAGGTCCCGTCTGTCCCTGCGGCCGGCGTTCGCAGGTTCAGCAGATGGGAGAAGGTTTTTCCCTGCGGGTGATGAGGGCCGTCACCGTGTTACCCCGCGAGGCTCTTAACTCCAGCCCGTGACCCGCCTGTAAACCCTGCCACCTGCCTTTGTCGTATGAAACGGTGACCCCCTCGCGTCCTCCGGGATGGCAGGGTGTGCCCTCGGCTGGCTGAGCCCACTCCTCAATCCCGTGGCCCCAGCGGCTGAGCCCGGAGCATGGCCGTGCCTTCCGCTTCCGAGTCGCTTCTCTGGTTCTGGCCTCGTGCCTTTGGGCCACGATGGCATCTTCTGTGTCGGGCACCTTACTCCACCGTCCCCCCGTTTACTTTGGTCCCTCCCTTTGTTTTTTTTTTTTTTTTTTTTTAAAGATTTTATTTATTTGACACAAAGAGAGAGATTACAAGTAGGGAGAGAGGCAGGCAGAGGGACAGGGAGAGGAGGAAGCAGGCTCCCCGCTGAGCAGAGAGCCCGATGCGGGCCTCGATCCCAGGACACTGAGATCATGACCTGAGCCGAAAGCAGAGGCTTTAACCCACTGAGCCACCCAGGCGCCCTGGTCCCTCCCTTTGGACGAGTTCCCCAGGACGCGGTGGGAGCGCCGGTGCCCGTGCAGATGGGACCGGGGGCAGGGTGGCAGTGCCCCTCCCAGTCCGCTGAGTACCTGGGACGGGCCAGGCCTGCGCCAGACAGCGACACAGCAAGGCCCAGGCCTGTCCAGAAAAGACGTTTGTTGTGGATGTTCCCCGCCCCAGGTGCTCCCCTGGGAAGACCTGGTGAGGAGCCCCCGGTCCATGTCCGATGTAGCGACCCCAACGTCATCTGTGAGACCCAGAATGTGGTGAGTTCTGCCGAGCCCATCACCAGCCCGGCCCAGTCGTCTGAGCCCCCTGGCCTCCCGCAGCCTCTTTGTTGTAGGTTTTCAGTTACGTGGGGTCTTTCTAAGGCACTAACGGGCTGTTTTGACATCCTTGTGGGAGATTTATGCGGGAGCGTTCATCTTTTCTGCTCGCAGATCAGTTCTTTGATTATCTGAATTTAAATGAAAAAAAGGTATGAAGCAAAGTGAATAAAGTGAGTGGTAATTAAGCCACTTATTAATTGCCATTGTGTAAAGAATAAGGGCAATAATTGTGTTATGACTGGTTAGGAAACTGGATAAAATCTCCTGCAGAATATAATTACTGAACTCAATATGAAATCAAAAAGTTAATGATTTTCTTTTCTGCAGTGAAAAAAAAAACAACAAACCAGCGAATTCTAACTAATACCAAAAATTAAACACCTGTTGGGAGGGAGGGAGCCTGGTTCCCGCCTGCCTCTGCTTCATGGGGGCCCGGGGGCTGGGCCTGGGCGGCCAGGCAGGCGGGGTTCTCAGGGTGCGCCCATGTCCGCCAGGGCCTCGGGGAGCCGCGGGACGTGTTCCTGAAGGTGGCTAGTGGTCCGAGCCCGGAGAGCAAAGACTTCTTTGTCACTGTTTACACGTAAGTCCGTGGACCCGAAGCCCGGCGGTCTGGAGGGGCGGGCGGGGGTGGGAGGCAGGTTCAGCGCTGGAAGAGCCGGCCCGGGCCCTTCTGAGCTCCTGACGGGGCTTCCTGTAGGGCCTTTGGCCACTGGAGGGGAGACTCCAGGGCTGGCAGGGGCCTCGCAAAGGGCACCCTCTGAACGGAGCAGCACCGGTGGCTGAGGGGCCCGTGGAGTGCCCACCAAAGAGAGAAACTCGAGGCAGCGTCTGGCCCAGTGCAGCGCCCGGCTCTGACCGGGGAGATGGATGGGGGTGCGTCATCCTTCCGCGCCCCAGACGGTGATCACGTCACCTTCCTGCTTCTCCTGCTCACTCGAATTGACCCTGTTCCTCAGAAGTCTCTGGTTCCAGTCCCTTGACGGTGCATCTTTTAAAACTTGGCCAGGCTGGGGGCTTTGGAATTGGGCGTCTGAGAATGGGGCAGGGGCTCACTGTGCTCAGTGGCCGTCTTGGGCCGTGTTCACGAGCCCGAGGGGCAGGGTTCCTGAGCCCTACTTACAGGAAAGGGTCATGTCCTCCTGCAGCACCGGGCAGCCAGGACAGGGCCTGCAAGCTCTGGCCTGCGTGGCCCCCAAGCCCACAGAATCTTCCGTGTGCTGCGCCCCGGGGGCTTTACCCCAGGCTGCCTGGTTTGGGAGGGTGACGTTTCTGGCAGAAGCCCATGTCATTCATGCTGGGTGTCATGGTTCAAAGTCAAAGTGGGCCTCCCAAGTTGGGAAGGTGGCTGTGGGGGTGATGGCAGCTGGGCCCCCCGTCTCTTCGGCCCCTGTCCTCCTGGCCACCTTCTCAGCCTGTCCCTGGCTCTTGTGTTGCGGCTGGGGCTGTCGCCCTCCTTGGCGCTGATAGCGGCTCTGTCCTGCGCAGGGACCCCTGGCTGGTGACACCTGTCCAAGTGTGGCGGGTCCATCTCCACTCCTTGCAGCGCGTGGACGTCTCCTGTGTCACGGGCCAGCGGACCCGCCTGTCCCTTGTCCTTCGGGGGACACAGACGGTTAGGAGAGTGCAGGCTTTCACCTCGCACCCCCAGGAGCTGAAGGTGGGTCCCTGGGTGTGCTCTGGCCTCTCCCTGCCTGCGCCCCACCCTGGGGACGGTTGGTGTGGGGACTGGCTCCAGCCAGCATGGGTCCTGAGGACGGGCTCGTGGCTCCTGCAGGACTCTTGGCAGAGTCTTCATGCCAACTGCCTTTTACTGGCTACGCCATCATGGGACGAGGGACCTATAAGCCCCAAAGGCCAATTTCTGGAGTTACTGGAAGGCAAATACTAACAGCAGCTCTGGAATGAATTGAGCCACAACCGTGCGTCTGGATAACACGGGCAGTGCAGACTCCTTGCCAGGCTTTGGCGCTGGAGCTCGCCAAGATCCCCCCTGCTGGGACGGCCCTGGTTCTTGGGCGACCCCTGCTGCACGGAGGGGTGCACGTCGGGTGATGCAGGGCGAGACACGCTGTGGGCCCGACGGCGTGGCCGCGTCTGATTTTAGATGTGCTGCTGTCGCTCGGGCCCCTCCTGGCCTCATGCAGGCCACGTGGGCCCCCCGGCCCCCCGAGTAGCTGGGGTTCCCTTAGGAGTCTGCGGCCTGCGCTGCAGGTGTTGAAGCCCCGGGTCTGCACAGTGCGGGGCCCTGCACCCCAACCCGCCTATCTCCTGCCGCCCCTGCAGACGGACCCCAGGGGTGTGTTCGCGCTGCCGCCGCACGCGGTGCAGGACCTGCTCGTGGCCGTGCGGCCGCGGAGGGCAGGGAGCCGGTTCATCCACCTGAACCTGGTCGACGTGGACTACCACCAGCTGGTGGCCTCGTGGCTCGTGTGCCTCTCCTGCCGCCCACCTCTCATTTCCAAGGTCGGAAGGGGCACGCGTGGTCGGGGTGTTGGGTCACCTGGTTGCCACCCGGTCCTGTGGCCTGGTCTCGGGTGGGAGTTTCCCCCTCTGTGGCCTACGGCCTGGGGGTAGGGGTGTGGTGGCTTCCATCGGGTGAGCCCCGTCTGCGGGGGTCTGCCGTGTTTAGGGAGAGGCCCCAGGGAGCAGGCTCAGGAAGGGTGCCTGCTGCCCCTGCCCCCACAGGCTTTCGAGATCACACTGGCCGCAGGGCAAGGCCAAGGCGCCCACAAGCGGATCACCTACACCAACCCCTACCCCTCCCGGAGGACCTACCACCTGCACAGCGACCACCCTGACCTGCTGCAGTTCAGGGAGGACTCCTTCCAGGTGCGGGGCGTGTGGGGCTGGGGGGCTCGGGCTCTGCTTCTCCGAGAGCCCCGCATTTAGGGACCGTTCCATCTGATACTGGGCGGTCTGGAGAGTCCGGGAGGGGCAGTGTCGACCTGACCCGGCGAAGGTACTGGGTGTGGGGGGCGGCCCCCATCTTCGGCTCTTCTGCCTGTGATTCTAGGGCCCCCACATCTGGGCACCATTTCAGGGGTTCCGGGGGCCAGTGGGCCCCACAGTGTATCAGCGGTTTTGTCTGTAAGTGCCCCGCGAATTAGCCTTTTCTCTGCTGTGAGTGTTTTGAAGAAGCAGGAGGGTGGCGGCCCGTCAGTGGAGGGTGTTGCTTGCGAAGCACTTGTGGGTCCAGTAACGCTGGGAAAATTCAGGTCAGAGCAGCAGGTGCCCGGAGTCCCGCCTGCCTCAGGCGCTGGGTGCTGGGGCCTCTGCGTGGGCTCCTCCGTGGGCCGGGTTTGCACGTGCGGAACGTGCGGAGTGGAGAGCGGTGGAGAGCGGTGGCTGGGGCAGGGCTAGCATCGCACGCTCGCTTCCAGGTCGGGGGAGGAGAGACCTACACCATCGGCCTGCGGTTCGCACCTCGTCTGAGCGCCGGGGAGGAGGAGATCCTGATTTACATCAACGACCACGAAGACAAGAACGAGGAGGCGTTCTGCGTGAAGGTCATCTACCAGTAAAGGAGCGGCGGTGGTGGTCCCCCACCTGCTGCAGCGCAGGGACAGGCTCGGGGCGCCGGCTCTGTGGACCTCCTCCTCCCCTCGCGGGCCTGCCCAGGCCGGGTGAGCGTGGCCGAGGGCGGCGGGGCCGCCGAGCTCCTGACCGGTTCTCAGGCCCGGGTCTGGCTGTGCCAGCTGTGCGCCGAGCTGGGCGTCCTCGGTGCCAGGGTGGGGGTGCCCAGAAGCACAAGGGGCGTCCTCTCTGCTGTGCTCGGGCAGGCGTCACTGTTCATGACGTGTCGCTTTGCTTTTGAGTGAAATATATTTTATGAATCATCTTAGGTGATAAAATTAGGTTTTCTTACTGGATTTTATACAAACACTATTAGGTATACAATGTTTTATATTGGTATTCTTTCATATTTTTTTAAGTTGTGTATGAAATACTAAACTTTTACTTGTTTTCTCTGTTGATGGTTTCTTGAGTGTTTTCTGTTTCCACCCTTGTCAGATGCTCTGACATAAGCAGTCATAAGCATGGATTTCCCTTGAGGACAGCGTGGCTGAGGGACAGAGGGGCGGCCGGGGCCTCTGGCCTCCCAGAGAGTCGGCATGGGCCTGCCCGAGGCAGCTGAGGCGCCTGCCCTCTGCCTCTGCGGGTCATGGCCCCCCCACCAGTAAGGAGCCCTGTGATTACATGGGGCTCACCTGGAAAACTCGAGATAACCGCTTCGTCTCAAGATCCTTACCTTAACCCCACCTGCGAAGTCCCATTTTGGATGTCGGGTCACTGAGTCACAGCTTCCAGGGATTAGGCTGGGGACACCCCGGGCAGCGGACCTTTTTCTGTCCAGCAGAATCCCACTGGCCAGAAGCCGGGCACGCGGCTGCACCTGGTCCAAGGGGCCCGGGAGCTGCCCTCCTTCTGGGTGTTGTGTTCAGATAACCGAGCAGGTGTGAGCAGGTTCTGGGGGATGTCCCCAGCCTGGGCCACAGCTGCTGGTGGGCGAGCGGGGAAGCGGGCGGGCCGGAAGCACACTTGGAGGTGGAGGGACAGGGCGGAGGATGAAGCAGAGCCGAGAGGCGGAGCATCGTGAGGTTTTATAGGCAAACTTTACTTTCAGTTCATTGCGAACGTGGGTAAGAAGGAAGCAGGGGAGCCCAAGCCCCGGTGAGTGGCAAGCCAGGCCGTTCCTAACTTTGGGTGAGGAGACGGCAGCAGAGTGGTGGCCAGCATCTGTGGGAGGAAGCCTGTGGGGGGTGGGTCTCCGGGGCACCACGACGGAGGCGGCTTCCCGCGGTGAGGAGCGAGCCCCAGGGCCCGGATGTGCTCAGAGAGACGGAGCGGGCCGGGGCGAGGGTGGCGGGCGGGGG